>APFE030255910.1:248277-273563 GCA_000404065.3 Pinus taeda
TTCAAGTTAGAAGTCTTTCTGAAGTTATGCAAGAGTTATCCCTTAAATTAAGGAAGTTATACCTTAAATTAAGGAGATAAGGTTAAGTTATATTTGAGTTGTAATTAGTTAACCCAATTTATTGAGTTAAGTCTAGTTTAATTAGTTCCAAACTGTTTGAGGAACTAAGGGAGAGTTTACAGTCAGTTGATGCATGCATGCACTCAACCAGTGTATTTCAGTTAACTGAAGATTCACTCATCAAAAACTCATGCATGTCTATTCTGAGAAATACCTAGTTGAGATTAAAGACAAGGACAATGTGTTATCAGTTTCATGTGTTTTCTTATAAAGAAAACTCATGCATGCAGTCAAGGAAATACACTTGAGGATTGTGCAGTTCTAACGGTGTGTGAGATCAGGAGATCATCCACCTGGTAAATGAGTTTTCCACTTGGTTGAAGGAGAGCATCCCAGAGGAACTGCGCAAGGAAATATGAGCTTGGAGGGTAGAGAGGAAGGCTTGTGAGAAGCCTGAATTGCCTGTGAGCATCTGTGAGGATTGTACTGAGAGCTGGCTAGCTATGAGAGCTAAGGCTTTGTATAATTCCTACGTATTTCCACCTTGTATGATAATACAAATAGTGGGGTTTTTAGCTAAGGCTTTCCCATGAGTATTTTCATTTATATTGTGCATTGATTCTTCTTCTTTTGGTTATATTGTTCAGCTCGATCTTTAAGCTTCCACAAATTGATAGTAGAAGTAGGTTATAATATTCTACTTTGATTTATATTGCATTATCAGGTTAACTTACAACATATTTTCTACATGGTCTCAAGAGCAAGATTTGTAGAAAATTTCTACCATCAGTGGACAAGAGGCAACAAACTTGTTCTTTAGACGGGTCTGGGTGCACTTTGGGTTACTAGGGAGCATCGTTTCAAACATGGATACAAGATTTCTCAATGCATTCTGGACTACATTGTGGGAGAAGATGGACACAAAGTTGAAGAGATCTACAACATTTCATCCACAAACAGATGGGCAGGCAAAAGTAGTCAACATGACTTTGGTGCAACTTCTAAGGGGATACAAGTAGAAGCATATGAAGACCTGGGATGAAAATCTAGTACATATATAACATTATTACAACATAGTAGCCCACACTTCTACAGGAAAGTCCCCATTTGAGACTTGTTTTGGATATTTTTCCCCTTCACCTTTGGATATTACATATGGGAAACAAGGAGGAGTGAGGGAAGATCTTATAGGAGATGCTTTGAGGGCTGAAAAATCTATAGAGAAGATTAGAAAGATCCACCTATAGGTACAAGAAACAATGCAAGTCATATGAGAAGTATAAGCTAAGCATGATCAACATAGAATAGAAAAATCGTTTACGGTGGGATACAGAGTATGGCTACAGTTGAGCAAGGAGCGGTTGCAGGGGCCAGGTAAGAAAATCAAGGCTCTCAGATATGGCCCCTTCAATATACTAGAAAAGGTGGGTGATGATGCCTACCGACTCAGTCTACCACCATATATGGGAATTACTTAGTTGTGAATGTAGAGAATTTGAAACTCTGTGAGCTTTCCATGCTAGATCAGAAAGAGGAACATGTCCTACCTTTTGTGGAGGATTTGGCACCAGATGCTCAAGCAGAGTAGACATAAGATATAGTTTTGCATAATAGGTCTAGAACTATGAGACAGGGGCAACATGACCTTTGGCAAATTGGGTTGAAGGGACAAATTCCAGGCAAAGCTAAATGGTACACCAGAGAGAAGGTGGAGGAAAAAATTTCTCACCTCATTCAGTAAAATATTTTGGGGACCAATAGCCTCCCAAAATGGGGAGGTGTGATCAAGATTGGATCATTATATTGTTTTTCATCCATCTCGATGCATTCAGAGTGGAAAAAGTGGAGGAATCAGTTCATGGGACCATTTTTATCGCCACGACCCAGTTTGGCGAAACAAGGTTTGAAACCTTCTGGGAGCATTTTGAGGCATCAAACAACCATTTTTTAGGGATAAACTTTTGTTGCTTTAATTCAATGACTTTTCATGTTATTCTACGCACAAATATTTTTTCAACGGTGCAAGAAGTGCGTCAATCAGAGTCTATATGCAAGATTTATGCCACTCAGAAGTTGACATTCCTATTTTCACACCTATAGTTCAGGAGGATGTTGAGTTAGCCCCCATTATTCATGGAAAAGGGGCTAGCCACGTGTTTTTGATGTAAAAAACTCTAGAAGAGTTTATATTATAACTCTAGTTAAGAGTTGATGTAGTCAAACTTAACCACTAGTAGGTTATCGGGCTGTGTTATAACTGGGCCACTAGGAGGAAGAGGCATTCCATTCTTTCGAGATCATTTTGTTCCATAACCGAGTAAAGATAAGCAAGAGAGATACGAGGTAGAGCACACAGAGAGGATCTATGCACTTTAGCATCCCATGGGCCACATGCTTTACTTCTTTGTACCTGCAGCCATATTTCTAGACAAAGAAAGAGAGCAAAGAGACCTCTCCTTCCAGCTGGGTTTTCTCCCAAAAGGGTTTCCCAAAGAGCATATCTTGTGTCTTATGTGTGTGTGTGAGCTTATTTTATCGTTATCTACTTTTCTGCATAATTTCCATTTGCATGCGTGCACTAATTACAGTTAAATTTACAGATCTAAAAGTTTAATAAAATTGTAATAGTGTAAAAATTTAGTATTTTAATATATTATTTCCAAATCTATTGTGACAAACTGTCACGTGGAATATCCACGACAGTTTATAGATGAAGGATCGTCAAGTGAAGAAACAATTCCCTAACTTGAAGATATAAATATATGTGTTTCTGGTAAAATGAAGAGATTTAAAACAAATAAATTACCTCGTTTAAAGAAATTAGGCATCTACTAAATGAAATTGGGCATCCACTATTGTTGGAAATTTGAAGCATTGGAACTTTAGAGTGGTTGTATACCAATGTTGGAGGACTTGTGCCTTCTTTAGCTATACCATTTTGACACTATAGCAGGACCCTATGGTGTGTTTAGTGACAAAGTGATGCCCAAATTTTACTGTTCGTATATACAGACTTGTCCATTGCTTAAAATATTGGTATTAGAGAAATTATCTAATTTTAGGGACATTAAAATAGGGGGTGGAATAAGATAACGGAGTTAGAGTTATGGAGTGGCAACTTTCTAATGTTGGAGAGGTTGGAGTTGTTGGAGTGTGAGAAGGTAGAGAATATATTAGGGCCCCATGATGAGATTGTCAAGAGGAATGGCAAAAACTCTCCAAATTGCAGGAAATAGGAATGGCAAAACTCTCCAAATTGCAGGAAATAATTGATAGAGAGGTGACAAAAATTTAATTTAGGGAGATCACATTATAAGTGTTTTTGTTATATATCATATAGCTTGTAATATTACTTTTTCCTTTTGTTGTGTAAGATTTGAATATCATTTTTATGTTATATACAAAAAATGTTTATTAAATGCCATTTATTTATTTTTAAGTAATTTTTTTGATATATTATAAATTATGTATATTTTTTATTAATTTAATATTTCATGACCTTTGAAATCTGATTTTTATAGAAAAAATTATATTTATATAGATATGGATAATATACATGTTACTATAAGAATGACTTATCAAAATTCAATATCTAAAGAGTCACTTCATAAAAGTCTAAATAACCACTATAATAATAATAATAAATTTACCATTTTTTATGGACAAAACAAAAAAACATTTCCATAATGATAACACAAGTTGATGCTTAACAACTTGTTTCAAGAAACATCTCAGAAACATTTGCACATCAAAGAGATACAGAAAATGATGAATTCCTAGCTATCCCAATACTCATAGAAACCAAAAAGGCTAGGCTATAATTCCAAAGCTTCATCTAATAATTCATCTACCTTTTGATTCAACCTTTATTGTTATGCTTGAAAGAGTACCATTGAAAATGATAGAAGAATATTTTGAATTTCCTAAAGAAGGAGGCAAGACATACATTATCCAACGCAACATTTTTGCATGTCCAATATGTCACCAATTTAGAGTCACCCATGACCTCTAATATGGATACTCCCTACTTGCTTGCAAAATGAAGAAAGGTTTATAAAGCTACAAACTCAACCTTCTTGTTTGAGCCTTTGCATGAACAATATTGAATATGATCCATGAATTGGTGTAGATATTCCATTGCAATTGTTTGTCAAATCTAAAAAAACCACTAAAATATTTATTGTTAATTTTTCCTATTCCAAATTCTTTAGTCAGTTGGTTTTCTACTTAATTAATTGAGAGAAATAGAAAATAGAAAAAAATACACACACCATCCACAATAGACACAAAATTGTCCTACGAAACCCTTAAAAGGGAATACCTAGCTAGAAGGTGTGGTTATTTTGCTATGAGTTTTTTTTCCAAGAATTTATTTCGTGTCATTTAAAAAAAAACCCAAATAAATTGAACTCCTTTGGGATATAACTTATGACTGCAAGAATTTCCATTGTTTTGGGACATTTATGTTAGTCTAACTTTCTTCTTAAATCTAACCCCCTGCTACACTATTTAGCAAATATAGAAACTCAAAATTCGATTGTATTTCATTATCAATATATTTCACTTGTTTATTGCCTTCCACATTTCCCTACTCTTCATATCTGCATTCCTTTGCACCTCTCAGTGCAATTGCTAGTATCTCCTGACTAACAACTAAAGTTATACACATTTATTTCATACAAGTTTGCTCACTAAACTACCATCTCCAAAATTGATCTCATAACAACAAGATTTATGAATTAAATTTGTGTGAAACAATATATCCACCTAAATCAATACCTTTTCTCCAAGGAAAATACTAATTCATCTCTGATACACAATATAGATTCATCTTAACTCTATCTTTTAAGCACCGAAAGAAATCAAATCTATTGAGGTGTAAACTCTTCCTTAAGTTTTACATTCAAAAAGAAATTTGCATCTTGAGAATTTTGATCCCTCTCAACGCTTAGTAAATCTAGAGTTAAAATATATCTATATTAATTTATAGCTAATATTTATATTCTATATATATATTTCATATCTTTATATATATAAATATTTTTATTCTAATCATATGTTTATTAATTAAATTTAAACACGAAGCTTTTAAATATCAAATTTATGAACATGAATCATTACTATTTAAATTCCTTTTAATGTATATATGTATTAAGAAATTTCCCTCAAAGAGATTGTTTGCAATTTTGTTAATAAAAACAAAACTACAATGTAATAAATTGAATTGGATATAATCATTCGTTTTTTAAGGCAATTTTATTATTATTATTATTTGATCCTATATTTTCCTACATCTTATTTAACATGTCATTACAACATCTCCCCCATACTAAGTTGTAAAGCATCTCAAAACACAATAATATTTAATATAAAGTTATAACATCACCTATGAAGTGTAGACCAATTGGTTTGAGTGGGGTTTAGTCCCCACCAGGTCTCAGATTGAAACCTCATGGGGAGGGGTTGGAGATGCAAGTTACTTTTGGGGCAGTTAAACTATCTCAAGGGTTGTCCAAGCTTGATCAAGCTTTGCACAATCTTGGTGATAAATCCCACTGTGGGTAGATCATACTTCTATCCAATACACAGACTAGTCCACATTGCCCTTTGTTGATGATGTACTTCTATTCGGGATGGGTGCCTTAATGGAATGGAGGTGATACTTTAAGATTATTGATAATTTTCCTAGAGCAACAAGTTTGATGCTAAGTAATGACAAATCCATCTTCATAGAATATGAGGTGGACCCACATATTCTTTAGGAAATTGAAGATCTTTTTTTCTTTTAGGGTGTTACATCTAACACAAGTTTTTTCTCACTTGGATTTTTTCCTTAAACCCAATAAATATTTGGTTAAGGATTGGCACTGGTCGATCGATAAGTTTGAATGGAAGGCTCACCCTTGTAAAGGTTGGTGTAATGGGACCGTCGATAGGTGGTAGGCTCACCCTTGTAAAGGTTGGTCTACAGATATGCCAGTGTATTGGATGCATTTAGTAAGGGTCCCTAAATCTATTCTTTAGAAGCTAAATTATATTATAGCTAATTTTATATGGGGTAAAGTTACATAACAACTCAAAATCCATTTGGTTAATTTGGAGGATATATTAATGCCCAAAAAAGATGGAGGATGGGAGCTAAAAAACCTTCTTTGGTTTGGATGGGCTTTGACAACAAAAACTCTTTGGAGAGCCTTGTTTGAAGATGGTTTATGGTAGGACATCTACAGAGATAAATATATGGGAGATATAAAGGTGGAAGACTGGGTCATAACACATATTCGGAGCGGGGTGAGACACTTCTTTGATTGGCAGAAATTTACTATCAGTCACAACAATGGTTGGCTGGAAACGTGCTTTTGAAAATTGGTGATGGATCGATGTTGAGGGATTTGTAGGATCCTCTATAATATTACATTTGCCTCAACAATTCCTTAATTATCTACACAACAAAGGAATTTACTACATCAACCAAATAAAGAAATGGGAGACAAATTACAATGTAGGTACCATCTAGATGTTTGCTAGTGACCTAAGACTTTTTGGAGATATGGTAGCTCTATGGGATAGATACATTATGGATCCGCAACAAGCTGGAGTCAGTCTAAAGCAAGATGAAGATACTGTACTTTGGAATGGATGCATGGAGGAGGGTAGGATCATTTTTAAAAATGCATATAGACATATTGATATGACATTGACTAGTTCTATATTTGTTTGGTGGCATGAGAACCTCTAGAAGTGGAAGCTTTCGTTGAAACTGAAGGTATTTAGGTGGTTATGTTTGAGAAACAAAATAATTACATGGGGTAAACTCTATAAAAGAGGCTTTAGTGGCTTGGGTAGATGTGCATTATGCAAGAGGAAGGAGGAGAACATATCATAATTTTTTTGTAAAATGCCTATTTGCTTTGACTATTTGGCAAACCATTTCGAAGGACTTAAAATATTTCCTCATGGAATGGGGAGAATTTGGAGATTTGTTTGAAATATTGGATGTTTACTAATCCAAAGTATGCGACACTCATTTACATTTCCTTTGGGGTTTGGAGAACAAGGAAATTTTTACTATTTGAGGACAAAGAACCAATGCTAAGAGAACAACGTATTTTTTGAATTAGGTCCAAAAACATGTCCTTGTAAGCTCATAATTTTACATACTCCTATTTCGATGGGTCACTTTCCCTCATCATACTTTGATGGGGCTGCTAGCTGTAATATCCGTGGATGTGGTGGAGTGATATATTTGTAGCAACAATATTTTTTTAATCTTTTATGAGGGCGTGGTTTGGGATCCAATATGAAAACTAAGCTATCAACCCTGTGGGGAGTCAAATCATATGCTAAATTCTTAGGTTTGGACTCTTTACAGGTCTTTGGAGATTCCAAAGTAGTGGTAGAACAGATAAATGAGAGTTTTTCTTTGGACAAAGCCACTCTTGGTCATTGGAAAAAGAGGGTTAAACAACTCTACAAATCCTTTAGGTCCATCAACATTTCACATATCTAGAAGGAATTGAATGTGCGTGTTGATGCCCTTTCAAAAAAAGGCTTGATGACTCAAGTGGGCACAATCTTTGTGGAAGAATTTCAAGTTGGATGTTTAGTTGATTCATGACAGTTTCCTATTAGCTAAGGCTCTTCACAAATGTCGTTTTTTCTTTATGTGGCTATGACCTCAATATTTCTTATTGATGATAAAAACCTTTATGGTGTATATGTTATATTTAGATTAGTGTTTGGACTATTCTAACAAAATGATATCATAATGCAATTTGATATTTTGATAATTATGCCATAAGGCGTTTCCCTTTGAAATCAACTCTCCCAACTGCCACCGTGTAATCATCTGCACCATTCGATGGAATGTTATACGATTGGAAATTTTAAGGCCCTTGGATTAATAATTAGGACAAAAAAAAAAACCCTAATAGTTAGGTTAAATTGGGCATTCTCCAGCGTTTTTACTACATTCTCTTCAAGATTTGGTCTTGGTGACCAAGAAAAACAATGAGAAGTGTTGTGATTTAGACAGGGCTTTCAACTTCAATTTGAGGATGCAGGGTAAGGAAAGTCGAATCCTTAATCCTGCAATATCATTTCCTTAATGCGCGATGCTTTGCCACTTCTGCAATGCTTAACATGTACTCGAGGGGCAATTTGGGTGTTTTTCATTACATTCATTTTGCTTTGGCAGGCTGTAAAATTCTTCAAAGGTTCAGCCATCCTTTCATTAGATTTGAGTTAATCTGCAATCTTGGTATCTGATGATGCATGTCATGGATTTTAACTAGTTTTTTTAATGGCAGAGATTGTTGTAATTTTGACACCCATTGAAGTAATTTTTCCCTTTATATTTTGTTGGTAATGACAGGATTTGAGGGAGAATTTTATGTGTGTAATGTTCATCATATTCTCTGTTGTTTGAATTCTTTTTGGCTATGAGGTTGGTGTTCAACCTTCAACCAGTTCCTCTGCGTCTACCTCCATGCTGCCCATTTCTCCAAGCACAGAGGGCTTTCTCATCGAAGAGCCCCTCATAGTTGGACAAGAGGACGCCTTTGCAGTATTAGAGAGATTTGTGGTGGAAGTAGAGGAAGAGGGTAGCTCTCTTTTTCGCATTAGCAGCGCACAATATCTAGCTTTAACATTTTTTCTCGTTATCAAACAAGCATTGAGGTCACCAATATGAAGTCAGATATTGACAACCATCTCAATCGATTTCCATGATTCAGATGGGGATTACTCACGAGGTTCTTCTTGGGATGTCCACACTCAGGGAAAGTGTTCAACCTTCAGCTAGTTCCTCTGCATCTACCTCCATGTAGCCCATTTTTCCAAGCACAAAGGAATTTTTCATGGAAGAGCCCCTCATAGCCGGAGAAGAGGACGCCTTTGCAGTATTAGAGATATTTGTGGTGGAAGCAAAGGAAGAGGGTAGCTCTCTTTTTCGCATTGGGGTGGTCGACAAGGGTGGAGTAGGCAAAACCCTCCTCCTGAAGACATCCTTCAATAGTCCAAAGGTGAGAAATATCTTCAGAGATGACTTATTGCTTTGGCTCATTATTTCCAATAATCCATCTTTTACAAATCTTAGAAATGAACTGTGTATGCAAATAGCCACGCTTACAAAGATAGAATTAGACAGAAATGAGGGTGATGAATATGCAAATATGTAGTTGACTCAGAGATTGCAGACTCAGAGGTTTCCTTTATTTTTGGATGAAGTTTGGAGAGATGGTTCCCAGTTGATGGAAGAATTCAGTTTGTTATTGCTAACCCACCACTCCAACTCTAGACTTGTTGTAAGTTCAAGAAATCGTAGAGTCCTGTCAGAAATTGGAGTTGCACAGACATCCGTAATAAGAATGGGGGATTTGTTAGAAGAGGACAGCTGGCAGCTATTTATTATTCATCATTTCTGGTTATGTTCCAATTGTTACATACTATTGCCTAAGGCTTTGCTTATATTGCTATCCCATCCTAAAAGGGATCAACGTGTTTTTAAGGAAATCCTATAATGGATGATATTGGTTTCATCCCTTGATTTATAGTTGTCAGCATCCAAATTGCGGTTGATCCAATTTTTTGCCACATCAACATTGCGGTTCGCTGCAATAAAGAGTTGTTAGCTCTCCGAGATGTTGTAAGAGAGATTGAGCCTATCTTCACCCACTTCTCATAGTCACAATAATGTTTCAGCAGTTAATGTATGGCTAAAAAGACTGGATGCGCTTCTCTTACAAACATCTCAAATGGCGCAACAGTGCACAATATTCAGCTTTAACATTTTTTCTCGTTATCAAACGATCATTGAGGTCGCCAATATGAAGTCAAATATTGACAACCATCTCAAGTTGATTTCCATGATTCAGTTGGGGCTTACTCACGAGGTTCTTCTTGGGCTGTCCACACTCAACGAAAGTGTTCAACCTTCAGCTAGTTCCTATGCATCTACCTCCATGCACGTTCCTCTGCATATACCTCTATGTAGCCCATTTCTCCATTCACAGAGGGATTTTTCATGGAAGAGCCCCCTCATAGTCAGACAAGAAGATACCTTTGCAGTATTAGAGAGATTTGTGGTGGAAGCAGAGGAATAGGGTAGCTCGATTTTTCGCATTAGCAACACACAATATCCAACTTTAACATTTTTTCTCGTTATCAAATGAGCATTGAGGTCGCTAATATGAAGTCAGATATTGACAACCATCTCAAGTCTTTCCATAATTCAGTTGGGGCTTACTCATGAGGTTCTTCTTGGGTTATCCACACTGAGGGAAAGTGTTCAACCTTCAGCCAGTTCCTCTGAATCTACCTCCATGCAGCCTATTTCTCCAAGAACAGAGGGATTTTTCATCGAAGATCCCCTCGTAGTCCAACAAGAGGATGCCTTTGCAGTATTAGAGAGTTTTGTGGTGGAAGCAGAGGAAAAGGGTAGCTCTCTTTTTCACATTAGCAATGCACACTATCCACCCCACTCTAGAGCTGCTTTGAATTGGTTGTTTTTCAGTCACTCAAATATATTGAAGGGAAATTGGCATTTTTCCCTTAAAATCTGGCAAGTTTCATGAATATTTTGAATTGCAATTATCATTTTGGATTGATAGATTTGAAGATGATTCCAATGAAAGCAAACCCAAATATTCCAAAATATTGAATGCTTAGCCTTCTTCATACCATGAGATTATTTGACCATCTAACTTCCTTTATTTTAAGTAGGGTAAAAACTCCTTAGAATCATCTAATAGCGAACTTGACAATTGAGGCCTCTTCAAGATGACTTCAGAAACCTGACAATTGAGGACTCGTCAAGATGACTTCAGAAACCTAGTATGAGAAATAAGTCAGGAAACTTATTAAACCTATCCAGGGCACTAGAGGCAGATAAACTCAGGGCATTAAATATTAGCGCTAATTTAAATTCATCCTGGGTTTGATATAAAGTATGATATATCAAACTGGGATTTAGATGAGTCTGGGCTACTTTAGGAATTTCAGAGAAGTTAGTAGATGGGTTTGCGTTTAGAAATTGTAAAGTACGTTCATAGACTCGAGATTTAAAGCCTATTCTTAAGGACAATGTTCATAATTGGAATGAACACAGGGGCCTTCATAAGGGGATCACTATTCTTTCTCAGGATTTTATTTTGGTATTTCAAATTAACATATTATGAAAGTTGGACCATGTAGAAGATAGTCGAGTAATTTTACTAAATCTACTTTGGTACTGTACTTTCCACCATTTTACAAGTAACTTGTGCCAGGTGCATAACAGAGTCACTTTCCTTAAAGATAAAGGATGTTGGAACATGTAGAAGATGGGAAGTCATTCTACTCCATTCTATTTTAGTATTTCATATTATTTTCAGCAATTTACAGATAATTTGTGTTTGGTGCATCACATAGTTAACGGTCAATTAATTCTACTTCATTCTATTTCGGTATTTCGTATTGTATTCGACCATTTTACAAATAAGTTTAGCCAAGAGCATAACATTGTCACGGAGTTAATAGATCACCTTCATCCCACCGGTCTATTGAACCCTCCATTTTGTCTTTATATTCGTCTTCCTAAAATATCATGTTCCAAAACAATTGCAGAACAACTTGATTCCAAGACCCGGGCATGGTCTTTCCATAACCTCTGCCCTGCTTGGATTTCGCAAGTATTTCTATAGAAAGATCTAAATCCATATGAGTTCAACAATTTTATAATCCTTTTCCCCCTTTTTAAGGCGGGAAGAGCCAATAGGGTGTTTACACCACCCAAATTAAAGCAACACCTAAGTTATTTTAAGAAGTTGAAACACAAGGTGTAGGGAGTGAATCTTCTGAAGGGGATTCTAATAGGCCAAATATGGCCTGCCCGCTAGGACAGTGAACTTTAAAAAAAAAAGGTGCCTTAAGTGTTCCATGATAAAGCACTTGCTAATGCTAATGGCATGTATAAGTTCTTTCAGCGGGACCAATGAATAGGTTATTACCAACTGTTACCACTTTTCACTTCAAAGTGTACATAAGAAAACAAGTATATATTAGTAATTGAAGCAAGGTTGTTTTTTAAAACTACCACCCAACCTACTAGATTAAGAATTCTTTGTGGAATTTTCATTAAGTATATTTTGCATATTATATTGCCTTTTTTTTTTTTTTTTTTTTTTTTTTTACAAATCTTGGAAATGAACTGTGTATGCAAATAGCCACGCTTACAAAGGTAGAATTACACAGAAATGAGGGTGATGAATATGCAAATATGTAGTTGACTCAGAGATTACAGACTCAGAGGTTTCCTTTATTTTTGGATGAAGATTGGAGAGATGGTTCCCAGTTGATGGAAGAATTCAGTTTGTTGTTGCTAACCCACCACTCCAACTCTAGACTTGTTGTAAGTTCAAGAAATCGTAGAGTCATGTCAGAAATTGGAGTTGCAGAGACATCCGTAATAAGAATGGGGGATTTGTTAGAAGAGGACAGCTGGTAGCTATTTGTTATTCATCATTTTTGGTTATGTTCCTATTGTTACATACTATTGCCTAAGGCTTTGCTTATATCGCTATCCCATCCTAAAAGGGATCAGCGTGTTTTTAAGGAAATCCTATAATGGATGATATTGGTTTCATCCCTTGATTTATAGTTGTCGGCATCCAAATTGCGGTTGATCAAATTCTTTGCCACATCAACATTGTGGTTTGCTGCAAGAAAGAGTTGTCAACTCTCCGAGATGTTGTAAGAGAGATTGAGCCTATCTTCACCCACTTCTCATAGTCACAATAATGTTTCAGCAGTTAATGTATGGCTAAAAAGACTGGATGCGCTTCTCTTACAAACATCTCTAATGGCGCAACAGTGCACAATATTCAGCTTTAACATTTTTTCTCGTTATCAAACGATCATTGAGGTCGCCAATATGAAGTCAAATATTGACAACCATCTCAAGTCGATTTCCATGATTAAGTTGGGGCTTACTCACGAGGTTCTTCTTGGGCTGTCCACACTCAGCGAAAGTGTTCAACCTTCAGCGAGTTCCTGTGCATCTACCTCCATGCAAGTTCCTCTGCTTATACCTCTATGTAGCCCATTTCTCCATTCACAGAGGGTTTTTTCATGGAAGAGCGCCTCATAGTCGGACAAGAAGACACCTTTGCAGTATTAGAGAGATTTGTGGTGGAAGCAGAGGAATAGGGTAGCTCTCTTTTTCGCATTAGCAACGCACAATATCCAACTTTAACATTTTTTCTCGTTATCAAATGAGCATTGAGGTCGCTAATATGAAGTCAAATATTGACAACCATCTCAAGTCAATTTCCATAATTCAGTTGGGGCTTACTCACGAGGTTCTTCTTGGGTTGTCCACACTGAGGGTAAGTGTTCAACCTTCAGCCAGTTCCTCTGAATCTACCTCCATGCAGCCTATTTCTCCAAGAACAAAGGGATTTTTCATCGAAGATCCCCTCGTAGTCGAACAAGAGGATGCCTTTACAGTATTAGAGAGCTTTGTGGTGGAAGCAGAGGAAGAGGGTAGCTCTCTTTTTCACATTAGCAGTGCACAATATCCACCCCACTCTAGAGCTACTTTGAATTGGTTGTTTTTCAGTCACTCAAATATATTGAAGGGAAATTGGCATTTTTCCCCTAAAATCTGGCAAGTTTCATGAATATTTTGAATTGCAATTATCATTTGGATTGATAGATTTGAAGATGATTCCAATGAAAGCAAACCCAAATATTCCAAAATATTGAATGCTTAGCCTTCTTCATACCATGAATTATTTGACCATCTAACTTCCTTTATTTAAGTAGGGTAAAAACTCATTGGAATCATCTAATAGCGAACTTGACAATTGAGGCCTCTTCAAGATGACTTTAGAAACCTGACAATTGAGGATTCGTCAAGATGACTTCATAAACCTAGTATGAGAAATAAGTCAGGAAACTTATTAAACCTATCCAGGGCACTAGAGGCAGATAAACTCAGGGCATTAAATATTAGCGCTAATTTAAATTCATCTTGGTTTGATATAAAGTCTGATATATCAAACTAGGATTTAGATGAGTTTGGGCTACTTTAGGAATTTCAGAGAAGTTAGTAGATGGGTTTGCATTTAGAAATTCATAGACTCGAGATTTAAAGCCTATTCTTAAGGACAATGTTCATAATTGGAATGAACACAGGGGCCTTCATAAGGGGATCACTATTCCTTCTCAGGATTTTATTTTGGTATTTCAAATTAACATATTACGAAAGTTGGACCATGTAGAAGATAGTCCAGTAATTTCACTAAATCTACTTTGCTACTGTACTTTCCACCATTTTACAAGTAACTTGTGCTAAGTGCATAACAGAGTCACTTTCCTTAAAGATAAAGGATGTTGGAACATGTAGAAGATGGGAAGTCATTCTACTCCATTCTATTTTAGTATTTCATATTATTTTCAGCAATTTATAGATAAGTTGTGTTTGTTGCATCACATAGTTAATAGTCAATTAATTCTACTTCATTCTATTTCGGTATTCTGTATTGTTTTCGACCATTTTACAAATAAGTTTAGCCAGGAGAATAACAATGTCACGAAGTTAATAGATCACCTTCATCCCACCAGTCTATTGAACCCTCCATTTTGTCTTTATATTCGTCTTCCTAAAATATCAAGTTCCAAAACAATTGCAGAACAACTTGATTCCAAGACCTGGGCATGGTCTTTCCATAACCTCTGCCCTGCTTGGATTTCGCAAGTATTTCTATAGAAAGATATTCTAAATCCATATGAGTTCAACAGTTTTACAATCCTTTCCCCCTTTTTAAGGCAAGAAGAGCCAATAGGGTGTTTACACCACCCAAATAAAAGCAACACCTAAGTTATTTTAAGAAGTTGAAACACAAGGTGTAGGGAGTGAATCTTTTGAAGGGGATTATAATAGGCCAAATATGGCCTGCCCGCTAGGACAATGAACTTAAAAAAAAAGGTGCCTTAAGTGTTCCATGATAAAGCACTTGCTAATGCTAATGGCATGTATAAGTTCTTTCAGCTGGACCAATGAATAGGTTATTACGAATTGTTACCACTTTTCACTTCAAAGTGTACATAAGAAAACAAGTATATATTAGTAATTGAAGCAAGGTTGTTTTTTAAAACTACCACCCAGCCTACTAGATTAAGAATTCTTTGTGGAATTTTCATTAAGTCTATTTTGCATATTATATTGCCATTTTTTTTCTGTTATATCAACTTGATGTTGAGCACCCGTGAGTTATAGGCCAATAATCCATATTTTACAAATCTTGGAAATGAATTGTGTATCCAAATAGCCACGCTTACAAAGATAGAATTAGACAGAAATGAGGGTGATGAATATGAAAATATGTAGTTGACTCAAAGATTGCAGACTCAGAGGTTTCCTTTATTTTTGGATGAAGTTTGGAGAGATGGTTCCCAGTTGATGGAAGAATTCAGTTTGTTGTTGCTAACCCACCACTCCAACTCTAGACTTGTTGTAAGTTCAAGAAATCGTCGAGTCCTGTCAGAAATTGGAGTTGCAGAGATATCCATAATAAGAATGGGGGATTTGGTGGAAGAGGACAGCTGGCAGCTATTTTCTATTCATCATTTTCCATATAACAATGGAAAACTACCAGCAAATAGAGATGAGAAAACGGAAAAGGTTGTGAGCGCCAACTGTGGAGGGCTTCCACTCTTTATTAAAGCCATGGGGAGCGCAATGGCAGCCACAAATCATCCACAGGAGTGGGAATTGGTAGCCAGAGGTTGCCAATATCTGACAGCCACGAACATACATGCTCATCTCATCAATTGTATGATCGCTTACGATTGAGTTACGATGCACTTGGCAATCACAACGTTAACTTGCAATTGTGCTTTCTCTATGCAGTTGCCACCTTCGCAGAAGACCAAATTATTTAGGTGGAATATCATGTGATTCTGTTATAACAACTCTTTATGGGGCACAGCTTATAAATGTCGATACCTTTACTCTTTTCTTTAGGTCGTGTCATTACAAAGTTTTTGAATGAGGAATGTAAACTAGAACAATATTATTTGATAATTTTTGTTGTTGCCAATTATTTCTTTGATTACAACACAAATTGATATCGTAGGCTACCGGCTGCTTCAATTAATCTGTGGACATTCATTTATAGACATTGGTAAAGTATCCAGTAGTTGATTTCGAATTTTAAAATACACACAACACTGGTAATGCCTCCTTCACGATCATACTTTTATTAAACTGTTGGTTACTTTTTATTAGATCTGGAAAGTGTCATTGTAACACTGAACTTGAGAGTTGTGAAATAACTTTAGATGGCTATAAAATAAAGAGGAATGGTCTAGAAGCTTCTTTGTAGAGAGTTGGTCAAGAAAAAACCAAGTTGGAGGAGGACCTTAGCTCACTGAAAGAAACACTGAGACTCAATTTTCTGTGATATTTCTGCGATGATATCTTTCTAAGGAAATATAGAGCCTTTTATGCAGACCTAAAGATACTATAGAAGAGGTTGAACACTAATGCAACTTTGGACCGAAATAATTCTTGGTAGCCGAGTTGATCAGGCTTTGAGAACAATCCTTATTTGGTGGTTGGCAAGGGTGGAGCAGGCAAAACCCTCCTCCTCAAGATAGTCTTCAATAGTCCAAAGGTGAGAAATCTCTTCAGAGATGACTTATTGCTTTCGCTCACTGTTTCCAATAATCCATCTTTTACAATCTTAGAAATGAACTGTGTATGCAAATAGCCACGCTTACAAAGATAGAATTAGATAGCAATGAGGGTGATGAATATGCAAAGATGTGGTCGAGTCAGAGATTGCACACTCAGAGGTTTGCTTTATTTCTGGCTGAAGTTTGGAGAGATGGTTCCCAGTTGATGGAAGAATTTGGTTTGTTGCTGCTAACCCACCACTCCAACTCCAAACTGGTTGTAAGTTCAAGAAATCACAAAGTCCTGTCAGAAATTGGAGTTGCGGAGACATCTATAATAAGAATGGGGGGTTTGGTAGAAGAGGAAAACTGGCAGCTATTTTTTATTCATCCTTTTCGATTTCCATGATTCAGTTGGGGCTTACTCACGAGGTTCTTCTTCGGTTGTCCACACTCAGGGAAAGTGTTCAACCTTCAGCCAGTTCTTTGTTCTTGAGTGGCATATCTGATTACAAGTTATTTTCTCACTGATATACAACCAATCAATAAGATGCTCATTGCTATCATTGTTATAGTCATGCATAAGTCAATGTCATGCAATCAATGTTACTCTTACAGCATCAACAAATCGTTAAGGATCTGTCACACAAGGTTTCTATCTTGTGTCAAGGTCTTTAGCTATTAGTGCTATTGGTGAAGCTTCAGACCTAGGATCACAACTTGAAGAGAAGAAATTGGTAGAGCCTCCTAATCTGAAGATAAATATCACAGATACCCAAAGAAAAGCTCGACCTTCTCAAGTAATGGTGCTTCTAAGTTTGCTACTGAGGCATGACAACACAAAATTGTACATTGCCTCCTTTCTATTTTCTGCGAGGCAATGTACACTCTGAGTAGCCACTTGTGATATTGAAACAATGAGCTCTGAGGTCAATATAATGCTCAGACTTATTGAGAAACAAGAGCTGGAGATATTCAATAGACAAAGATGGAGATGGGAGTTTCAATGGACAATCTGCTTCAAACAATTTCAGCTCACGGAATCAGGAATCGATTTCAATTATTATGCCTCTATATAATTCATTCTCTGATGAAGGATTCGTGGTAGAAAGACCTTGAAAAAAACCTCGTTCCTTGGATTTTGGCAAAGATGATTAGATTTCAGAAATGACAAATCAAACACCTGTAACCATCAGTGTTGTTAGATTTATCACCAGCAAAATCTAACACTCAAAATTCAAGTTCACCAAAGAGTATTTCAGAGGAAAATCATCGTGATAATTGAGTAATATCGAGAACAACTACGAATCCATGCTACCAACATTTTTCCAGGGAAAATAATCTTGCAAATTGAAACCCAACGACACCTTTTATGAAGAAACCAAAAATACCAGAAACCCTTGTCCTCTCGTCAGATCTGCCAAAAGATTCATATAACCGTAAGTAATTTCAATACTCTTCCACAAGAACCCTCAGCAAACATATCAGAGCATGTCTCATTGATGAGGGCCGAAGATTTCAAAAAGGGGTTCTAGACAGCGGCTAGCACATGTGTCCTAGGAAATCTGCAGATGTAATTAACTTGAGAAGTTTGATCCGCAGACATAATTCATATGAGAATTTTGATCCACCTACAAAAGAAGAGAGACAGTGAAACACAACATGACATAGCCTTATAAAATATAAACCCAACCAGGCATCGAAATCCTAGTAAAAAATAAAACAAAAACTTTTCCAAACAATCGTCAATTTTCCATAAATCCTTCAATCGCATGGAAGAATCGTGCATTTGATATGCATTTTCACCCTCACACACACTGTGTTTTTGTATTTTCATTAATAAAACATAATATAATTATGGGTTTGGGTTTAGAAATTGTAAAGTTCGTTCATAGACTCGAGATTTAAAGCATGTTCTTAAAGACAATGTTCATAATTGGAATGAACACAGGGGCCTTCATAAGGGGATCAATATTCCTTCTTAGGATTTTATTTTGGTATTTCAAATTAACATATTACGAAAGTTGGACTAGGTGGAAGATAGTTCAGTAATTTCACTAAATCTACTTTGGTACTGTACTTTCCACCATTTTACAAGTAACTTGTGCCAGGTGCATAACATAGTCTCTTTCCTTAAAGATAAAGGATGTTGGAACATGTAGAAGATGGGAAGTCATTCTACTCCATTCTATTTTAGTATTTCATATTATTTTCAACGATTTACAGATAAGTTGTGTTTGGTGCATCACATAGTTAATGGTCAGTTAATTCTACTTCATTCTATTTTGGTATTTCGTATTGTTTTCGGCCATTTTACAAATAAGTTTAGCCAGGAGCATAACAATGTCATGGAGTTAATAGATCACCTTCATCCCACCGGTCTAATGAACCCTCCATTTTGTCTTTGTATTTGTCTTCCTAAAATCTCATGTTCCAAAACAATTGCAGAACAACTTGATTCCAAGACCTGGGCATGGCCTTTCCATAACCTCTTCCCTGCTTGGATTTCGCAAGTATTTCTACAGAAATATCTTCTAAATCCATATGAGTTCAACAATTTTATAATCATTTCCCCCCTTTTTAAAGTGGGAAGAGCCAATACGGTGTTTACACCACCCAAATTAAAGCAACACCCAAGCTATTTTAAGAAGTTGAAACACAAGGTGCAAGGAGTGAATCTTCTAATGGGGATTCTGATAGGCCAAATCTAGCATGCCCGCTAGGACGGTGAACTTAAAAAAAAGAAAGTGCCTAAGTGTTCCATGACAAAGCACTTGCTAATGCTAACGACATGTATAAGTTCTTTCAGCTGGACCAATGAATAGGTTATTACCAGCTGTTCTAGCACCACTTTTCACTTCAAAGTGTACATAACAAAACAAGTATATATTAGTAATTGAAGCAAGGTCGTTTTTGAAAACTACCACCCAACCTACTAGATTAAGAATTCTTTGTGGAATTTTCATTAAGTCTATTTTCCATATTATATTGCTTTTTTTTCTATCAACTTGATGTTCATTAAGTCTATTTTGCATATTATATTGCTCTTTTTTTTTTTATCAACTTGATGTTGAGCACCTTTGAGTTATAGGCCAATTGGATTGTGTGGGGTTATAGTCCCAATTAGGTCTTCAAGTTCAAATCTCATGGGAAAGGGTTGAGAATGAGATCCCATTGCGAGGATAAAATGTTTCTAAAGGGTAACCCTGACAGTATCATGTTGTTTGGCAGATCAATCCTAGTGAGTTGTCCCAAGGGGAAAGCTGGACAGGATACTGTCGTTTGGCAGATTAATCCTGGTGAGCATTGACCAAGTCAGAATCCTGTTGACAACATCACATTGTTTTACTGGTCGACATAAAAATCAACTTAATGATAAGCAAGGAATTTAAAAAATCATTAAATCAATAACAATATGTTTACCTGTGAAGTCTCTATTTGATTAACTTATTAGCATTTCCAAGTATGATATTTCTTCTTCTCCCAAAGTTGACAAGGCTTGTCTCTAGGTTTCGCCTTCTCCAAAAGCTTCTCCCATAGAAATTTCCCATTTGCAAGATGAAAAATAAAGAGTTCAGGTTACCAAGATGAAAAATAAGAGTCAACCTTAAAAATATCCCTGGACTCCTAAGCTGAATAAACTCCAATGACAATACCTATCTTGTGTCTTAATTAGCAAGGCCCGGAATTATGTGCAATATAAATTCTCTTACCTGAATAAGGAGGAGAAAAATAGAATTCCACATAAGAGACTAATTATTTTAATTAACTAAATAATAATAAAAAGTAAATTAAATCACCTTTATCTTACTAGATTATTTAAATGATTTTAAAACATACTTTCAGTGTTACAACTATTAATTTTTTATGAATATATGTGACTTAGAAATAAACAAATTCAAATTAAAACTCATTTATTATGATTTTAAAGCATACTTTCAGTGTTAAGCAACCATTAAAATTTTATGAATAAATTTGACTTTAGAAATAAATAGATTCAAATTATGAGTAGAATTTTGTTTGGAATAAGTTATGAGATGCACAAGATTCGTTGTATAATCCCAACCACGGGTATGAGACAAGAGAGACTAATTATTTTCATTAATTAAAAAATAAGACAAATTAAAATTATGATTTAGTTCTAATAATCATCTTTATCTTATTAGATTGTTTACTATGATTTTAAAGCATACTTTCAGTTTTACACAACCATTAATTAATTTTTATGAATAAACGTGACTTTAGAAATAAATAAATTCAAATTGAAACTAAATTACTATGATTTTAAAGTAAATTCAAATTAACTCACATATACAAGTTATAGTGTTCCTCCTACCTCTCCTCTCCTTTGGCTATAACTTTCCCATTGAGCAACTTGGTAGTTTCATAGTCATGAACAATGATTTATATGCAATATTAATTCAATAATTAATAAAAAATAGTGCGAGGCACCCTAAATCAACTTCTGTTTATACAACGTTAGAATTTCATTTCTGCTACATCTCTACATTTCATTTAGATTTACCCATTCCCATGTAGTGATTGTTCCTCAATTTACTCCTTATGGCATTTCTTTTGCAACATTTAGTGCAAATGCTAGTATAAATACTATATTAAATTAGCCCCAATCTAAATACAACCTAATAAACCCAATAAAATAAAATATTACAACATCCTCATATTTCATAAATATGCCTATTATACTTAAATACCTATTTTAATTAAAACATTAAATTTTCCAATAACACGTATCCTAGTTAAACCGAAGCCTAACCACCATGGTTACACGCATGGTGGGTACAATCTAATTACATGAAATATTTCAATGTGTACCCGTATGTGGTGGGGACACACTTATTAAATGAAATAATTTAACATACAGGTGAGACGCATCCTCCCACCCTTAACACAACGACATAGAAAGGGCCAGCGAACAATGGACATACAGGTGAGACGCATCCTCCCACCCTTAACACAACGACATAGAAAGGGCCAGCGATGTCAGGTAGAGGGGGGCTCGCTCCTTGTGACATTACCTCAAAATATAATCTAAATAAAATATAACTTTCATCATCATTCATCCACGGAGGTGGGTACTATGAGCGGGATAGGAGGCGTGACCACGCCATTTGAGCTTTTACACACCTAACAATTCCCCTTGTTTGTACGGATTTTCGTTTTTCAGTTCGTTTGCCCACTTGGGTAGTCCTCGATGGTATACTCGTAGATTGCAAGCAAATTTGGTGCTGGCAGTAATCACATAAATTTTGCTGGTGAACAGTCTCTGACTGAGTGCCTGCACAGGCTAAGGAAGGAGCAGCAGAAGAACGATACTAGCCATGGCGACCTACAAGGCCAGAATACCATCGTGCTTCCTTCTGTTGGTCATGGCGTTTGCTTTGTTGGCTTTCCAAGGATTTCATAAGATCAGAGATGAACGGTTGTCAAATGACATAATCAGTGAGAAAAACGCAGAAATTGAGAGACTGCAGGAACAATTACAGGTGCCCAAATCCTTTAACCTTTTTTGTTTCTCTCAAATTGAGTGTACTGCAGTGTTCTCCTCAGCAATATACTCAGTCATAATATTGCAAACACCATTAAGTATTCAGAGATTCAGTTAAAACACACCTTGGAAATTACATCTCTAGTCCTGCGGCGAATTTTAAATATGAAATATTTACACAAATGTAATCTGTTTAATTTTCTTGGGGTGTGTATACATAGCAAGACATTATTATGATTAAGAGTTCAGGATTTAAATAAGGCGGAACCCACAGTTTAAATTCTATCTCAATATCCCTACTGGCCATAAGAGGTCAGGCTTACTTGCGCTAAAACGGCCTCGGGGGCAAACCATTGACATATGCAGTTCAGCTCAGCTAAGCTGCCGTGACATGGTATACTATTCCATCAAAGTCGCTTAGGACTTGCACCTGTTCTTAACATTTTATTCGTGTCCCACAGAATGAAACTTTAGCAGGTGGCCTGACAGGCTACCGTCTTCGCCACTAAACCACCAATCCATTGACTATCATTCATTTTAAGTGAGGACAGACTCAGTGGAATATATATATATATATATATTGTTTTTCTAAAGTTTTCATGGAATTCTCAGTTTTTTGGTACTGGACACATATATAAAGCTGATAAAACCAAACCCAGGTCTTATTTTCATCTTTTGAGTTTTTGTACACACCAGTATCATTCTCTTTCAAATCAGTATTTAATGCATACAAATTCTTCGATAGATTTTTGGGTCCATGGGGTGACGCTGCTAGCAAACGCTGCTCGTGCCAAAGGGTCCTAGTATCCTTAAAATTTGTTCCTTCCAGCTTATGCATGGCAATACGTTTAATGATGAGTTTTCTGGATTTGCCACATATGATGAGAATATGTCAACGTTTTAGATTGCCAATCTGTGATTCATCTTCAGGGCTGTTACCCACCAAAAGTGGGGACCCCTAGGAGAGCTTCTTTCCTAGTCATCTTTTTCAGCCGGCAGCCAACACCCCTAAGAGCCACCCATAGCCGATGTGATGTGCCGCTTTATCTCCGCTCCCTGCATCAGTTATATGTTTCCTTGCCCATTTGTTGAGAGCATCTGTTAGAAGGTGCGCAATCCGACCCAAAAGGTATGTTTTTCATTGTGCAATCGGGTCCTTATGCTTGTTTTTCATTGGGCATGGATTATTAGGTGACTTGGAAGAAGGAAGGACTTTGGTTGTAGTTTTGTTCCTTTACCTTAAATGGGGGGTTAATTTTCAATCCTGGTCCTGTGGGATCTCCCCTTTTGGCCTATGGTTTTAGGAAGGACACTACTTGGGAAACTCCGATTTTGATAGCGTTGTCCCATTTTCCCATTCCACATTTTTCACTTCCCTCTACACATTACAAGCCCTATTTCATCATTTTCCTTCTTTGGGTCCACATGACCACTGGGTCCACAAGGCATTGACACACCCACTCCCCTTGTCCACATATCTGGGTTGGGCCTGGAAATGTTGCCCCGAAGGTTGATGCAGCTAAAAAAAAGTTAAAAGCATATCATGGCCAAAAACAAGAAACAAAAGAAAAGAATACTATAAAATGCAAAAGATGGCTAAGACATTAAATATAGCATGTGGGCAAAAGCCAAACATGAGCTCTACCCCATATCATGGCCATCACCCTGGTTCTTAGGGCCCCATGAATGCCCCCAAATCATTGAGGAACCCATCCATGTGCCAACTCTTGGTGGGCAATGAACTGCTCCACCTTAAGGGAGTAATAACTGCTTTATATCATTCACAACATGCTCTCATTTCCTAGAGCCCCGTGTTGAGAAACCAAGTACTAGTTGATGATGATTGATTTCTCTTACTTGATAATTACTTGTGAATGTTTGTTGGCTTTTTCTTAAATTTTATATTCTTTTCATCAAGCAATTACCAAGACATAAATGTTGAAATTTCTAAGTCTAACCCGTTAGAAATTTTCCTGCACTATTTGGTTTATTTCACCTACTTGTTTAATTACTGAACAAGTTATTTAACCATATAAATACTGAAATAAACACAATGTAGTCTCAACCATCTACAGATCATCAACTGAAAGAAATAAACAAACACACAAGGGACACTGTTATTTTTGGACTATCGTCCCCGGAAAAACCCAACTTGGGAAAACCAGTGCAGTAGTTATGAGGGTTTTATTATTAAGCAACTTTTCTTGAGTACAATTGGGTACCAAATTGGCTCACCTGACAGAGAAATCTATTTGGCAGCAATACCTCTCTTCGGAAGCAAATATTCTGAAAGTTTGCTCCACGAAACTCTCTCCAACGTCTCTCTGAGGCTCAGCGTCAACCCTCCTGGCCTCTTCGTCAGCCTGAAACCCTCTGCATCAGCCCTTAGATGCTCTGCGCAGGCTCTCTGGCCCTCTGCGTCACTTCTGCAGCCTTTGCATCACTCACGCAGGTCCTCAGGCCCTCTGCGCAATCACTCAGGCCCTCTGCGCAATCACTCTGGCCCTCGCATGGCTTCTGCTGGCTCTAAGTCTGCCTCTCTGCCTTTGCGCTGGTCTTCCGGCACTATCTTTGCCTCTCTGCTATACACGCACTGCCCCTCGCTGCAACTCTGATCACGGGTTTGATTCTCTTAGCAAACCCCGCTCTAGAAAATCGAACTGACTGATCAATCTGGTGTGTCTCCAACTGACTGTCAAGCCTCCTCTTATACTTTTTCTGTTGAGTCTTCAACAATCGAGATTACATCTCTAATCAATGGCTAAGATTATATTTGGCTTGATCCATGTCATCTAGAACCTTCTAACCCAGTTTTATATTAATACCTGCTAAACACACACATGGCAGCAACAACATAGGAAAGATAAGCAGGAGAGTATATTTATTATTAACAAATGATATACATTTATAGTACATGGTGTGACCCTTGGATTCATATTCCAAGTGGTCTCTTGGAGTTCTTTTGGCTGTTCAGCTTCCACAACAACCCTTAGAGGATTAGGTGTCCAACATTCCCCCCCTTAATCCGAAGGGTTATGTATGAGTCCAAGAAGAGAGCTGT
>APFE030255910.1:274876-286128 GCA_000404065.3 Pinus taeda
TCTTCTTGCTGTAGTTGAGATTCAAGCTGCAAAAAAGCAATGTTTTCTTGTGCATGTTGTAAAGATGTTTGAATATCTCTAAGAGTGTCTTCGGTGCCTTTAACTGTGTTTCCACCAGTAGATAAGATTAGAGTGCTTAATAACTCTAATAATCCATGAATTTTCTCCATTATTCAAACAATCAAATCAATAAATGACCAAAAATGTACTTGTAGAAACAATGAGGGTTTTAGAAAATTAATTTGCCAACTTTTCAACACGAATTAATTTGCACTGATGTCTGCTCATGTTCTCACTTCACAATGTCTTGTGCCCTAATTTCGACACATCAAGCTCAATGTTGCTGCCTTAATAGAATGTCCAACTTGACAGGTTTGCAGCCCACAGGCTTTTCTTTTCCAGCAATAACAAGACCCCAACAGAAATGAGATTAGCTTCTATATTTCATCAACCATACACCATATAACACTAACAATGCAACCGAGGCTCTCCCACAACATTGCTGCGCAACTATCAATTTCGAAAACCGGGGAGCCACGCAGATTTTAGCATAGACAACAAATTTCTATCTGTATCTAGCTTCCTACAATAAAAGAAAGCAAGCTCGAGTCGAGGGTTCGACAATGTCCCATTGATGAGAGTTGCAGTAATGATTTTGAGCTTGTGGGAACTCTTAAATTTCTTTCTTCTCTTCTTCTTTGAAAGATCCGAAATAAACAAAAACTAGCATACGCACAAGGCAAAAGTGATGTCGTTAAATTGTTCTGGACACAACAACCAAGCTTCAACGTTTATACAAATCAAGTCAAGTTTATCAACACATGCAGATTAAATTTGATGAATGCAAAGAATTAATGCATTCAAATTCATCGTTCCAAATTTTACATTCCTTTGACCGCCATTCAAGCCATGTAACTCACTATATGAGGATTGGGACTAGTAAATTTGCTAAATCCAGAGCAGACACAAGAGTCGGCGATGGAAAACTACGGGGAGCAACTACTCACCTTCTAGCTGGTGGCGCAGTGGCCAGAAACTGCATAGATGTAGTAATGGTAGTTGGTGCTATGGAGAGTGATGGAGCCCAGGTCTCAAATAAGTTGCACTTGCGCCTTCCTTCCCAAAACCGAACCTCACTCTCGAAATAAAGAACGCGACACTTTGTCATTACTCTGCCCCTACTCTTCTCGTAGGACATGGCAGGTTCACCGCCATTGCACCCCTGGAAATCTCCGGCAAAGCCTCAGTACTTGCTCCAGATTACCTCCCCTCCGCTCTATACACAGACCTATAACAGAAGGCCAAGAGACGGAACTTGGAAGCTTTACAGGCCAGTAGTACGGGGGACTCAACGTCAATTTGAGCTCAGGCGTTCTGTTCACTCGACGATTCTGGTGCCCTTGATTGGACTGACGAAACGGCTCGGTGCTATTTATAAAGCAAATGGCAGAAGCCGACACGACTTCTTGTGGAGAACCTCCAAATCGAAATGTCCAATCCAATGGAGAATGGCCACGACATCACCCGACCATTAAAACATCAGGAGAATTTTAAAAATTATGCAATCTCTCTCACTGACACCTCTGAGTTCTCATTAATCTTTTCCTTCCGCGCCCAATCTTCCGTTTCATCCACCATCGGAATATCTTAAATTTGGCGGAAATTTTCACATGTCAGGTCCGTATCAGTGAAATTACAGTATCGAATTTATTTGCAGTGATTCCGTCACAGGTGAACACCAAAAAATATGTTAACCATAGTTGAGAAACGTTAACCAGAGATGTTGGCGTGTGGGGTAACCACGCGTATACCAGGAGGGGAGGTCTGTGTATACAGCCTTTGGAAGTAGAGTAGTTAGGAGCAACATTTTGGATATGGAGGAGGGAGTAATTACATGGAGGCCAGTGAAATGGTATTATTAACCAAGCGCTATGGGAGGAGGCAGTGGGCGATACCTAGAGCAACGCTATGGAGAAATACACAACGGTATTTTGTCTATATATAGCTCTGCTACTTACCATACAGTCACGACTCCATTTGCTTGCAATGACTCTGCTACCTGGAAATCTATCATATCACGCCTTCCGGGATACATTCAACATTGCCATGATTAACGCAGGCATAATTACCACACAGTTATATAAAAACAATCTTCAACAAATATTTAACATACCGGCATCATACCGTCGCCTTTCACATGCCACTCCACAATCGGTCCTCCGAACTCAGTGGTATCAATTCACCTCTCCGAATTGTTGTAATCGTGGTATCTCTGCTATCTGAGGACTCTTCTAACAACATTCAACGTACAATAGTAATTTGTCAGCCTCCAAAATTGCAGATTAGAGGTAGAATAGGCAGAGATCGCAACTACAATTTCGCTGACAACATATTCATGAAATGCAAGACTGTCATGCAGAAAGAGGTCACAAAATTAGTGGCTCATATTTGGGCAGGGAAGGAGTACGCCTGCTCTGATACCATGTTAAACACACACATGGCAGCAACAACATAGGAAAGTTAAGCAGGAGAGTACATTTATTATTAACAAATGATATACATTTATAGTACATGGTGTGACCCTTGGATTCATATTCCAAGTGGTCTCTTGGACTCCTTTTGGCTATTCAGCTTCCACACCAACCCTTAGAGGATTAGGTGTCCAACAATACCGATTAATATTTTTATTTTCCTATGTTTAGACTTAGGAATCCATTAAAAATATTAATTATTTTAATATCTCCTTCACTGGGTAGAATTTCCCCAAACCACTTTTGGGTCTTGAAGATCTCATGTGCTTTATCCTCTCCATCAATTTTCATGGCTAGAGCACATCCGATGCTACCCCAAATCAACAATAAAGATCACAAAGAGACAAAAAACACAAGAAATTAAGCTCTAAGCCAGGGCAAAAGCCCACAAGAGGGAAAACCCAAAAAAATCCTTCTCTTAAAGAATCGGATCCAAATGAGATTTCCAAGGCCCAAGACCCAAGACCAAGATGAATATTGTCACAAAGTTCCCAAGTCAGCCCTTCTTTGTTGAAAATTGGGAGTTAAGGGATGAGTGTCCTTGAATAAAATTTCATTTTTGACTATTCTAGAGTGACTTTCTAAAACTAGAAAGTCATGTCTCTCATTGCAACCATGGCTTTCCAAAGTTATTAAGTCACTTTGTTTCAATTGGTAATCATATATATATGATGCAAAATCACTTAACTTATCCTTAATCAATCTCAATTGTTTAATTTTTAATTTAATCATCAATATTTAATATTATTATTACTATCCTTATGATACTATAATATTATTATTATTAAAATGAAATTACATGTAACCTCTCTCTCCTTGATGGCACTCAATCATGCCACCTCCTCTCTCTCTCTCCTTGATGGCACTCAATCATGCCACTTCCTCTCTCTCTCTCTTTGATGGCACTCGTGCCTCTTTCTGTCACTCAATCATGCGTTATTCTTTCTTAATGGATTCGTTGTAACTCCTCTTACACCCTCTTACACACATTAAAGTCTCGTCATAAAAAGATTCTCTTACACACTCTTCAAAGCTTATGTAACTCCTCTTTATAGCATGAGTTACTAAGGCATGCGTACTCCTCCTCATGGCATGAGTTACATATGCAAGCTAAATGGAAAATATGAGTTACTCCTCAAGGCATGTAATGTAACTCCTCTCAATTCATGTATACCTCCTTCCTCCTATATATGTGTGCCTCTCATCCTCTCTTCACCCTCACTTGTGCATTGTGAAAGGAGAGTACGAACTTGAAAAAAAGAGAGTTAGAGAGACTAGAGAAGCATTGTGTGTGAGAGAGAGAGAGAGAGAGAATCTTGAAGAGTAAGAGAAGATCTTGGTGAGCCAAAGTGATTAAGTGTTTGCATCAACTATTGCTATCAGATATCTTCTTCAGATTTGGGTGAACTTCTTCTTTCTCTCATTGTATTCTGTATCTTTGTTGAACAATTGATTTCTAATAAAAGAAGAGTCTGGTCTGGTGTTCCCTTTGTGGGTTTTTCCCTGGTCATTGGACCTAAATTCTTCGTGTCTCCTTGTGTTCTTGGCTTTCTTCTATTTTGCATATGGTTTATATGATGTATGTTCTATCTACAATTGCTTAACTAATATTGCAAAAGGAAGAAGTTTTGGAATAAGTAATTGTTGTAGCATTGATCCGTTAATGAAAAAATGTATTACAGACTTTATGTGAAGTTGTTTATGTTACTTAGTGCAATGGATCGAAAAGGTTGCAATAACATAAACACATAAGCAAATTGAAAACACATTTAAACACATTAACACAACAAAATTTAATAAAGGAGTTCACCAGACTTCCTGGCTACGTCTCCTGGTCCTTTAGCTTCCAGGGTTGACCGCTTTATTTTGTTTTCAAAATGCTGTTACAGGTATGAGCTCAAAAACAGACTCAAATGAGTAAATTGACCTCACCATTGCGTTTGGCTCGAAATTTCGAGTCAAACGAGTATAAAATTTACCATATTTGGCCACTGTGACCTCCAGACCCCCTGGAATGATCCAAAACCGCCTCTGCCCCTGCAAAACCACTCTCTGCTGTCAAAAACCACCTCGGTCTGCTCAAAACTACCTCGGGCTGCGCGCTAGTGGTATGGTGGGTTCGACACCTGCAACTGTTTAATAAAAATGTTGTTCGGCTTTGTTTCAATCTCGAACATATGATATGTTGGTTATTGGAATGCGTTGACGTCATTGCATATATATGGTTTTGGTGGGTGGAGGGTTCGAAACCCCCGCCCGACCATTCTGCCGTTTGTTATGTTGTTACAACATATATGCGATGTATTATGTGTTGGCTTCGTTGGTTGATACATTAATCATATGGTATGATATACCATGTGTTATTGTGACTTGCAGTGAATGTGGGATATTACAATATGTTTGCGGACTATATGATAACGATAAATCCAAAGGTCCGACAGTCGTGGGGTTGACCCCAACCGTCCGACCTTTTTCCGTCAACCCAATCCCGATACACAATAAATATAAACTTATCACTTCCGTTAACAAGACCTGTGGTAGCCCAACCGGTGATCTAGTTCCGGCGAAGACTTAGCCATTCCAGGAGGTTAGGGGTTTGATCCTCCTTGATACCCAAAATTTTGGAAATAAGGCCACATTGGGCAAAATCCGGGCTGCCACGTGTCAGCACTAGATTGGCCCATATCAACCAACCACATCGCGACACGTCACCTCCTCTGCTAATGTCATCCAGGACAAGTGGTGTATTCCCGGGACGACATGTGTCCTGCTGACATCACCCTATTGACCGTTGACTGTTGATTGTTGACCGTTGACTTTTTGACTTTTTCCCCTAATTTTCCATAAACTTTGACTGGCTCTAACTTCTTCATCCAGACTCGGTTTTATGCGCCGTTCGCACTATTGGAATCATATCGACGAGCACTTCGACTTGATCCTACTTTCATCTGCATTTGAAGACTTTGATTTGGAGACAAAACTAGATCCATTTTGGATCAAGCATAGAACTTCAGAATTTTAACATGGTATCAGAACTTTGGTGAAGACAAGCTCAAGAATATCAAGTGTTATCCACTCTATTTGCAACCCTTTTCCTGCTAAAACATCACTTGTTGTTCCCTCTACTTGCTGTTCAAATATCTCTTCTCTTTTGCTGTTGAAATATCTTGTTGTTCTTTTCGAGAAAGAAAATTGAGAAATATTTTTTATGGTCCAAAATCACTTTGACAATCAATTTCAAGTCCATCCAACGTTTTCCTCAAGGCAAATGTCTCTCTCTCTCTCCATAATTTGCGCAGGGGCTTGTAGAGGAGGTTGAATTTTTTTGTGGGATCAAGTAAAAAATGTGCAACTTCTTGGACCTAGCTGTTTTTCCACTTGGAGGGGTCTATCTCTCTCATTTTTTCTATTTAAGGAGGCTCAAGCTCCTCATTGTAATGATTTTGAATCGAGCTGTTGGTTAAGTGAAGCTCTGCTAGATTTGTAATAATTTTTTCTGAATAATAAAAGAAAGCCTTTGGGGGCAAAGCTATGGTGTTATTCTTCTATATCCTATGGTAATTTTGTTCTGATTTATTGTGCTTAGTATTCTACTGATGCTATAACTTGTTATTTCCATTTGTCGTTTGGATTCATTGGTGTATAGTTATCTTGCATCATTATTGGAATTGTAGAAATACTTTAGATTGGGTAGATCTAGTGAGTTTTCAGTTGAACCCCCAGACTTCCTTTTCACTGTACCATCCAATCCCTTGTGGATCTAACATATATTTTCAAAAGTGTGTAGAAATCAATTTATTGAGTTAGATCTTGAGCACTTGGGGACATTCTCTGTTGAATCAACCAACTCTCAAGGCATAAGAGTTGAAGAACCCGTTACTGCTCAATCTAGCAGGGGTCCTAGGAGGGGTTCCAAAGGGACTACTACTAGACCAAGTGACAACAATGGGACAAGGACCCACTGTCAACTCAGTCAATGTCCCTTGCTCTTTATGGAATTTCACCAATGGGAGGAGTCCCGATATGAAGGAAATTACAAGAAGGGATAAGTCAATGATAGGATATGTAGTGATTCCCAAGGCCCATTCACACGATATCCTCAGATAAGGGCTTTCTTGCCTTAGAAGCAAGCTAAAGGGGTCTCTTAGAAAGGCTAATTTGGGAAAGTCAAGACCTAAGTAAAGATTGATCAATATGATGGCTACACGTATGTCAAGGTTTCCCAAGGAGAGGAGAATGATCTCTATTGTAGCTTTGGAAGATATTTTGTCATGGGACCACAAAGAGACCAAGGATACTCGTGCAAGACCTAGGGTTTAGGGTGATCTTCAACAGTTCAACCAAATTCCAAGGTCAAGTAAGGGGTAGAGGAGGGATCAATAATAGATGAACTTCCTTTGAGTTTTCAAGCACAATAGACCTCTGGAAATATCACTAACCTAAGGAGACCTAGACCAAAACAGTATTGGAACTAGGGCTTGATGTTTCTCTAAAACCAATCGCGGGATTGTCTTTAAACTTGGAGGGCTAGAAGAGGAGACACTAGTGCAACTCTCTACCAAGTTACCAACTCGCATCTCAAATGGATGGTTGCAAAGAAAATTGATTGATAACCTAGCTAGGCCATCTAAGGCATAAAATCGTGGAAAGGAAAAGAAGAATCTAGGGTGATCACCAAGGATTGGGACCAGTGCCTAGCCAACTGTGGAGAATGGAGTCAAGGTGAATTTGGTTTTAGGATTTTCCTATGTTGCACGGGTTCTCGCACCCGGGTGTGGGGTTCTCGAACCCGTCCCGGGTTCCCGCACCCAAGTATCGGATTCGGGTACGGGTTCTTCCCAGAAGAACCCAGAAGAACCAGGTTCTTCAAAAAAAAATTTGGGTTCTTTTCCTTTAATGGGTTCTTGGGTTCTTCAGGTTCTTGGGTTCTTCGGGTTGGGTTCTTTGGGTTCTTCATAAAAAAACTATATTAAAAATTTAATTTTCAAATAATTTTTTTTATTGAAATTTAAAAAAAAACTAAAATTTAAAAAATTATTTTATTATTAAGTTTTAACTTATAACAAATGTAAAAAACTTTAAAAACCCTAAATCTTTAAGACTTTAACTCTCTATGAACGCACACAAGCAAATATCTGATACGTGATTTCATTTAACTTTTTTCCATTTGGTTGAGGCTTGAGCCGTCCCTGTTTACCATTTCCGGCGGCACTGGGCAGCTTCAGCAGCAGTGGGCAGTGGGCAGCTTCAGCAGCAGTGGGTAGCTTTAGCAGCAGTGGGCAGAGCAGCTTCAATGACAGTGGTATTTACAAGTTTTCGTTTTCAATTTTATTATTCCATGAAAAAGTTTCACAACACCCGCATGTGAAAAATATAGGTGCATTATATTACACATTTGAATAGTGAACACCCACAGGGGCTCAACTACATTAAGCAGAATTACAATATCGTGACAACTCATACAATGCTTTTAAAGGCTTGCCAGAATGAATGTCACAATTTCTTGCTGTTTCAGACTGTCTGCAACATGAGCCACAACTGTCAGTCCACTTTTATACACTCAATTTGCCTCCTACAGCTGCGGCATAGTCCCTCCTCCTTGTTGTCAAACGCTGAGCTGTAGGGCTTGAGTCATGCCATTGTTTACACAAAATAGCTCACTGTTCACTAAGGAACAGGCCTCGGCCTCCCTATGCAGACTCCTATACCCAATCGAAGCCCTAAACAGAGATGACAATGCCACAAACTTACCTCTACTCAGCCCAGACTTGTTAAATTTTTAATTTTTTATATACTATATACTATAATATGAGAAGTATACGTTTCAGTTCTTTTAACCTGAAATAGTTGCAATTAGATTAATAAAGCGCAAAAAATCTTCTTCATTTTTTGCATTAATGAACGATATTACATAAATGCATTCATACACTGAATATAGCTCTGTGCTATTCTTTACAATATAAACCGTTCAATGAGAATGTATTTCAACTCAATCATCTACACAACATTCAAGCCAGTTCATTATCTACCCTCTAACAATGGTGTTGCTTGCCCTTGCAATGTAATTTCACCATGGATCAACAAAATCCAATTAAATGGTTCAGAATTTGTTCAGGAAAAACAATTCATAGTATATATATTTTAATTTTTGAAAAATTGAATCATTACATTAACATAATTATTAAAATTTAATATTATTATATTACCCGACGAACCCACGCACCCTGTGTCCAAAAATGTTGTCCCTGTCCCCGTACCCGTCCCCGAACCCACGTTTCCTAGCAACATAGGGATTTTCGCTCTACCAAGGAGTCCTTTTGCAACTTCGCTAACATTAGAGAGGCAACAACCAGGTCACAAGAGGAATTTATACCTCACTTTCACAAATTGATGAAGTTTCAAGGTGAAAGGTATACAACCCACCCCTAGGAATAATTCAATCTTCTTGCCAAGATGAGTAACATATGCAATGAGCCAAGATTACAAGTGTTTCATGAATTTTGCATTAATAATTAGGGCACAAGCATAATCATATCGTTCCATACATCAGACATAAAACATCAAAAATTTCTCATAAAAAGAAGTCCTTATATGAAAAAAATTTATATCCATGCATCACATTTGCAACAATGTGATATATGTTTGGAAATCACTGAGGGGGGGGTGAATTAGTAATTTAAGACTTTAAGTTTTGCTCAACTTAAATTTCTTCTTATTCAACTAATGACTTATGTATATGCTTAATTATTAATGGTTTCCTTTTGTAGTTACCAGAGAGAGAGACATTTGCAGATATACTTATTCAGAATTCAAGAGCATTCACACAACATTCAAGAAACAACACATGAAGACACCAGATATAAATGGAAAGCCATATGGGAAAAAACCAAAGATTTTTGGCTGAAAGTGATGTGAAGGCAAGCTCCTACTTTCCAATTACATCAGATTTTTGTAAGCTCCAACCTACAAGAGGCTGTTACCTTAAGGAAACTCCAACTCCCACAAAGTTTTCTGCAGGCTACAACACACAAGAGGCTCCTACCTCAACAGGTTACAACATGTTCTTTATCAAGCTACAACTTGAAAGGAGACTGCAATCTCCCAATCAGAATACAAAGTTAAGTTTTCTGGTTACCTGATATTAATTTATGCTCTCGAGTCTGCTGCTCGTCTTCTTTGCTGCTCTTCTTCAATTATGTTCCTTTTCTGCTACTTTTATCTTCTTCTCCTTACCAGAAAGTTGCTCATGAACCCTCTCATACAAACTGCTTAACACCAAAAATTCCTTTTTCATTCAACAATGTATCTTCTATAAGCATACCTTATTGACTATTTGTCTGTGTTGCATGGGTACCCGCACCTGGGGGTGGGGTTCTCGAACCCGTCCCGGGTTCCCGCACCCAAGTACCAGATTCGGGTACGGGTTCTTCCCAGACGAACCCAGAAGAACTGAGTTCTTCAAAAAAAAAATTTGGGTTCTTCGGGTGCTTGGGTTCTTGGGTTCTTCGGGTGCTTGGGTTCTTGGGTTCTTCGGGTTCTTCGGGTTCTTCGTGTGCTTGGGTTCTTGGGTTCTTCGGGTTCTTCGGGTTGGGTTCTTTGGGTTCTTCGGGTTCTTTGGATTCTTCATAAAAAAACTATATTAAAAATTTAATTTTCAAATAATTTTTTTATTATTGAAATTTAAAAAATGATATGCCATAAACGAATGATATGCCATAGAATATAGAATATATGCCATAAACAAATGATATCATTTTTGGAGTCATTGATGGTCATTGGTCTGGATTGTCCTTCAGAGATGGTTATAATGTCTTCTGAATGTTTCTCAAGGAAATTTTCTGCCATCATTTCCAAAGATTACAGTTTCCAAAGACTGTCTTTGTTCACATGCCTTAGCATTGCTCTGTGGGCATGACGTGCTGCTCAAGGGTAATGAATCATTGTAAAAATTTATCAACAGTGATAAGTTTTTCAAAACTTATGAGCGACACAGTGTTCTGAAATCATATATGATTATGATATCTCAATATTATAAAAGGAACATTATGGGTGTACAATCCCACAAGCAGAATATCATATCATATTGGCTGTAGCTTTGTGGAAATATTTAATAAGGTGATGACCATAGTTGGAAAAAAAAGGGTAGCTGTTTGCACATTCATGAGTCCCTTCCTATCGCAAGAGACTCTTATGATCAGTCTCTCCATTAGTCTTATGCTATAAATTTATAAAAACAATTTCAAAACTTATGCCCAAGGTTTGTTAGAGTCTTAATGTAAATTATGAATCTCCTGTATTTGTGGATCTTCAATGCCTTTAATATTATATGGCATCGAAACCAGAACTAAAAAAGAGACCTCTTACTCTGTAATTTGAGCTTGCAGATTCTTGTAAATCAATTTGGAATGAATTTATGAAACATTCATTCCCGAGCCAAATAAGTTAATAACCATCAAATTATAAATTGTAAATGCACACATATAGGTTTAGACATTTTCGGTCAAATAGAAAGTAGGATTGAGACCAGCCATAAGCTGTAATTAGCTGATGCTGTTAAATGGCGAAGGGCTATTTTGGAAAATGGCTAAATTAAGTATCAAAATCTGCCAATTTCTCACAGTATTCTGATAACATCATGTTAAGATTAAAACTAGGAAAATATGCCTAAATGAATAAGCATGTTTTGTGGAAGGGTAAGGCTGCCACTGTTTTAACTTTTTG
>APFE030255910.1:286148-303616 GCA_000404065.3 Pinus taeda
TATTATTAATTATAAATTTATAATCTATAAAATATAATTATTAAAATTTAATATTATTATATTACCCGACGAACCCACGCATCCTGTTTCCAAAAATGCCGTCCCCGTCCCCGCACCCATGTTTCCAGGCAACATAGCTATTTGTATTTTATGTAGGAATACAAAATGAGGAGTTGTCTCTTGGTCTTCTAAAGCTGTTCACAATATGCCTCTTCATTTTCAAATCTGACAATTAGAGATTTGTAAAGTAAAATAGAGCTGAAATAATATAGCTCAAGAATGATGATTACAAGAGACAAATCAGATTTGTATTAGCTACATTTTTCAAACTTGTACCATACATTTTTCTGTTTAATGAAAACATATATTTTCCAGCTTGTGCCTCAATATATCATGTTCCATTTTTAGATCAATATAACAAATCAACATATCTATTTAACAATGTTCAACCTTCACATTAATTATCATAGACTTTGCACTTCACATCACTTTCAACCTTTGCATTCCAAGCAATCTTGCAACAATAGCCATCTACATTCAACATAAATCAACCTTAACACAATATCATCAACATGATCAGTTGACATCAATGCCAACATTACCAACACAATGAAGCTTCAAGATAAGATAACAATTATCTAAACATCAAAATGCATCAATAAAACTCCAATTCGTCCATCAATAGGAGGTTTGAGTTCTTTTCTCCAAAGAGATACAAATCCAAGAGATGGTGAATGAGACATAATGCCTCTCTTATATTTATAGAATCCTCTGAGGAGTTCGAATGGCCTAATCTAGTCTAATGATGCTCCTATGATAAAATAATGTGCAAAAATAAACCTATTTTAGTGACAAGCCCACCAAATAACTCCATAACATGAATAATTAGCCTCTCAAGAGGGTTGAAATGATAGAAAAGTAGCTAGGAGGGTCGTTGGAAGGCCAAATGAAATCCTTCATGTGCCATAATGGATAGGATGGCACCAATAACAATGATTAAGGGGTGGCTCCTTGATCTCCAAGCAAATGACCTGTGGTGCTCCCAAATGGTTGTGGGGGCACAAAGAACATCCTCATGGGTCTCCAATTGAATGGAACAAGCCTGTGCTCCATCTATAAGGGTTGGAACAAAGATGCAAGCCCTCCCTTGTCTCCCTAGGTGAGACAAAAACCCCATTTGGGCCTTGGACCAACTGCCAAGTGTGTGGTGCAAGTGTGTAGTGTTAGAGAATCTAGGGCAAGGTAGTGTAAAGTGATTCTCCGTTGCTTGATAGCAATTTGTGATGTATTTTTACTTTTCTTGTTAGCTTATACTTCTTTTTCTTATTATTAGTGCATATGTGTGTGCTTCATCAAACTGCTTCCAAAACAAAATAACAAGAACACAAAATTTTGGCTCTTTGCAAAGGACAAACCCTCTCCACTCTTGAGAGGAAAACCCTTTGTAAGATTTCTCTTATTGAAGCTTCTTATTTGAACCACTGCCAAACCCTAGACCCTTGACTAGGATATCCTCCAAGCATAAATCCAATCCTTCCTCTTTCTGCACTGTCACTTCTGGCACATCGATCTCTGTCTTCCGACACTTCTGCTCCTTATTACTTCATCCTTTTCTATTGCTTGTCTAAGTTAGGAAACCCTAGAATATTAGGGCTTCTCTACTTTGCTGTTAGGAGGAATTTCTTCACTTTTTCTTGGAGACCTTGTTGTATATCCAAATGAGGTCTCTCAATATGCTGCCTTTATCTGCTGCCAAGTCTGCAACAATTCACTTCTGAAATCTTCGCACGTGTGGACATGAAACCCTAGAACAATCCTCTTGTATTCGCTGTCCTTTCCTTCTTCGCTGGATGGGGAGGCCTTATAGGCCTTGTTTATAAGCCAAAGCCTAATATTTTGTCACTGTGCTTTCCTTGTTGTTATGATCGCAGTCACATCTTCATTCCCTTGCACGTGTGATTGTGTGAACCTTAGAGACAGTCTTTTCTTCGCTATTTGGTCTCCTTGTTTCCTGTTCTTGTAGGCCTTTTATCTCGGTTGCTTCAACATTCTTGTCTCCTTTTAGCTTGCGGATTTTAGAGCTTGTGTTGTACGTTGAATGAGGAGTGGACAACCTCTATAAATAGAGGTTTGTCCCTCCTCTTTAGGCCAACTTGACTGTCCTTAAGGCCGACTTGACAGTTTGCTCTTAAATTCACTTTTATTCATTATTTTGCTTCTTGTAGACTTCATTGTTGGTAGAAGAGTATTTGGCGATGCTTGGAGGTGTTCCCTTGACCTTGTATGATGTCATAAATGATGTAACATGCCCTCAAAGGGTCTTAACATAATTACATTTTGACTTTGACTCTCTAGAAGCACTTCAAAATGTTCTTGACCTATTTTCAATGAGAAAGAAACTCATTGACAAATAATACAAAAATAATTTCTCTTTTCTTGAATAAGTACAAATATCAAAATTATACTTGTACAAAGGCCTAGCCTAGTTACATTTCCTTCAACACTCCCTCTTAACTAGGGAGGTATTCATACAATATTACAAGGTGTTTGGCAATTTTCAATCTTGAAGAATTCACATAAGAGAAACCAAATTTGCAATCCATTTGTTATAGCATCATATTCATCAACATTGTCATAGTGCAAGGCCTTGACTAACAACTCCATCTCTTTATGAGACCATGATTTACAATGCTGGCGAGACCGATGATTTATAGACACCTTCATCATTGTCTCTCAAGGTACATACCCACCCGAGTGTTCTCCGAGTATGACCTTCTAGGACTATTCTTATCTTGGGTTCCCAACCCTCAAAGAATATCGGTCCTCTTGCCTACTCTTGTCTTGGATGCCGTACACATCCTCAAGGAGTATCGGATGCCAACTGATTACCTAATCCTCCCATTCTTGTCTTCCCAAGTGAAGACAAGAATGTTGTGTCTATCTTGTATCTACATTTCCATTCATGGCCTTCATCTAGACTTACGGCTGTTAGTCCTGGTCAAGTAGAAATGGAAAACATGATTGTCACTCCTTTGTAATCAGGGGTGATCCAAAAACTCCCTCTTGATCAGGGACTTGTCAGAGCTCTCTCTTAACTAGGGACTCTTTCCTTCATCAGTAGCTTCTTCTTCGTGGGTCCTTAAGCTGCTTGATCTTCTTCCTTTCTTGATGTCATGAAGTCTTCAATCGAACTTCTTCCTGGTAGGGCACCATCCATCGATCACTTTCCTTCTTGGTTTGTCATGTCATTGCTTTGTGGAAAGTGACTATCAGGTTTGTCATCTTGGCTACTCCTTTGTCATCTTGTCCATGCTTCAGAATACTCTCCTCATGGATGTTTTATAGTACTTGGTAGGTTACATGCTTTGACCTGGTAGCCCATTATGACTTCGTTCTGATATTGCTTCAACATTGCTTTTTCTTTTGTTGGATGGCTTCTTCATCATGACATATCTGTAGAGTAGAATCAATTATCTACACCTTTTGTATCTCCAAGTCCTTCAAAGGTGTCAAGGGTGTTGAAGTTTCTAAGTTTACTTAGATTAGAAACCCTTCATGCACTCTTTCTAATTTATTCCTACCTACTTGTCATTTTTCCTTTAACACGTTATTTACAAAGTAAAACTAAATATTGAAAATAAACACCAATGCATGCTCAACATATTATAGGTCAACAACTAAAAGAAACAAGAACAAACACACCACATGACACCATTATTTTTGGACCAATGTCCCCGGAAAAACCCAATGCGGGAAAACCTGTGCAACTATCTGAGGCTTTTCTTATTAAGCAATATCAGAGTACAATCTGGGTGCCCAAACTAGCCTACCCAACAAAGAATTTCCTTAGCAGCTATACCTCACAGTTTGAGAGAATTCTCCTGGCTGAAACCCCAGAAAACCCTTCCGGCAGCTCTTCAGCACAAAACTACTCTGCAACCCCAGCATCTGCCCAATCTGGATTGCGTCAGCCCCTCTCTATCTCACCCTGGCCTTGCGCTAGCCTTTCTTGGCCTGCGTCAACTTTGGGAGCCTCTGCGTCAGATGCGCTGACCCCTCTGGTGCTCTGCGCAACACTTGGTTGCCTCTGCGTGGCCCTGCGTGAGCCCTTGGTGGCTCTGCGTCACCCTCCTTGGCTGCTGCGCTGCTCTCCCGGTACAATCTTTGCCTTCTTTGTTTCTCTATAGTCAATGCCCCTCAGCTGCTCTCCCGATCACTGCTTCTATCTCTCTTAGTAAACCCCGCTCTAGAGAATAGAATGACTGATCATCTGGTGTGCCCTCCAAGTGACCGTCAAGCCTCCTCTTATACTTTTCTTGTTGACATCTCAACGGCCGAGATTAAGTCCCTAATCAACGGCTAAGATTAGATCTGGCTTGATCCATGTCCTTTGGACCACTCTAACAGAGATTCATATTAATACACATTAATATTTTATTTTCCCTAAGTTTAGACTTAGGGACTCCATTAAAAATATTAATTATTTTAATATCTCTTGATCTGTTTAGAATCTGCCCAAACCCTTTTTGGGTATTGGAGATCTCATGTGCCCCAACCTCTCCACCAAATTTCATGGCGACAGCACATCCAATGCTACCCCAAATCAGCACTCCCTCTTAGTGAGGATTGTGCTCTAGCAATACTCCTCACTGAGTATTACTCTAATCATCTGGCATCGGTACCTGTGCTTATGCTAGGCCTTCCTGCCCAACATCCTTTACATTGCTGCATCCTGTAATGCTGCCCATGGTTTTGCCACTGCCATTGCTGCATCTGTACGACAGCTCCCTCTGCATCCGTGCTGCTGCTGGTCCTTTCTCCCAGCACTGCATTTGCACTGCACCTCCTCTCATCATGCTGCATCGTGCTACCCACTGCTGCACTGCAATTCAGTTACTGAGAAGTAAGTAACTGATCTCCCAACTGACCTTCCTGTTGGGCTAGAGACACCCACTGATGCTGAAGCTCCCTCTATCGCTGACAAATGCTCCCTCTCTGACCTCTGCGCTGTTGCAACAACTCCCTGCATCTCGCACTGTTGCACAACTCTCTGTGCCTTCCTGCACTGGTGCAACACTCCTGTGCCTTTTGCACTGTTGCAGCCTGCTAGCTCTGTGCTATCTCGGGACTCTTGCACTATAGCTCTTTCTGCCGCTCCATCCGCATCTGTCCCTACCCACATTAGCCAGTCCTGCTACTCCTCATCAGGGCTCCCATAGCAAGGTCTAATCCAAGAGGCTGGGTACCTCGAGGATCCTGCCCCTCATCGCCTGTAGTTCGCCTGACTACAGCTCGATGTCTCCCCACTTCCGCTTAAGTGGTGCGTGTGCACTCATGGCACAGTCATCGCCTGTCAAAACTTCCTTCTCTGCCCGTGCTGGCGCTGCCTTAGTCTCGGAAGACTCTCCTTTACTCTTCCTTAGGCACTGGGTCGCATAATGACCCATCTCCCCACAGTGGAAGCACTTGACCTTGGAGAGATCTTTCTTCTTCCGCTTCTCTTGCTTTCCCTCAGATGCTAGGGCCACATCCTCCTCCTCCTACTAAACTATGATCCCTTTGTTGCTGCTACCTGTCTTCGACTGCCGCCTGATCTCTTCTTGGCGAAGAGCTGCCCACATCTCATCCCAAGGTAGGAGAGTCCCTCTGCCCAGGATACTCTAGACAAACACTTCCCAATTTTCTGAGACAACATTTAGGGTTGTCTTCACCATAAGCTCCTGATCCGGTGTCGCTCCTATAGCAGTCAACTAGTCTCGGATCTCATTCAGTCCTCCGAGGAAGGTGTCAATCGTTGACCCTTCTTCGTTTGATACGACCTCATCTGGTTCTCGAGCAGCATTCTTCTCTGCACAGAAGTATGCTGGTACAGGTTTTTGAGAGCCTCCCACATCTCAGCCACTGTTTCCTTCCCGGCTATATGTGGTACCACATGATCCTTGACCCCGTCAAGGATAATGCACTTGGCCCTCACCATCGCCTCTTCGTACTTGTCGTTATCATTGAGGTCGACTGGGATAACTATAACCTTCAAGGAAAAGTTCTTGACACGATTCTTGTCAAGCACTGATAAGATTCTAGCCTTCCAGACTATGAAGTTCGATGCTTCGTCCAGTCTATCCTGGCCTCTTATCCCGTGTAGTGCCATGATGCTCCTCTACTTCTCTCCTGGAAGTTCTCTGTTCGACTCCTCTGAGTCTCTACTTCCTGTCTGGAAGTTCTTCTGGACTTCCTCTGAGTCCTGATTTTCCTCCTGGAAATCCTTCTGCCGCTTGTCAAGATGCCCCCTACTCTGATCGTCTTGTGCAATTGCACTGCTGATCCAAGTTCCTCGGCTAAAAACCCTCGACAACAACTCCTCTGGCCCTACTCTGTCAGGTACTGTTCTGACTACAGTACCTCACTAGCTCCACTTTGCAATATTCCTGCAGCCTTCTACACCCCAACAACTGCCTCTTTGTGAACTGCGTCAACCCCTCTGCCTCACATCGGCTCTGCGTCACCCTGGATGGGTTTGTGTCAGCCCTGGGATGCCCTGCGTCAGCCCTCTGGCTCTCTACGTCAGCAACGCTGGCCTCTCTGAGGCTCTGCGTAGTTCCCGACTTCTTTTGCGTGGCTTTCGCTGGGTCTAGTCACACTTCCTTGGCTTCTGCGCTGCTTGAAACAACTTCTGTCACCTCGGGACAACTGTTTTCTGCTACTATTTCTCTGCTTGGTTGATGTCTTTTAGTCTGCCTGTGATCTGCAATCATGCTCTGGTACCATGTTGAAGTTTCTAAGTTTACTTAGTTTAGAAACCCTTCATGCACTTTTTCTAATTTATTCCTACCTACTCGTTATTTTTCCTTTAACACATTATTTACAAAGTAAATACTGAAAATAAACACCAGTGCGTGCTCAACATATTACAGATCAGCAACTAAAAGAAACAAGAACAAACACACCACATGACACCATTATTTTTGGACCAATGTCCCGGGAAAAACCCAATGCGGGAAAACCTGTGCAACTGTCTGAGCCTTTTCTTATTAAGCAATATCAGAGTATAATCTGGGTGCCGAAACTGGCCTACCCAACAGAGAATTTCCTTAACAGCTATGCCTCACAGTTTGAGAGAAATCTCCTGGCTGTAACTCGGAAAACCCTTTCGGCAGCTCTTCAGCACAAAACTACTCTGCAACTCCAGCGTCTGCCCAATCTGGACTGTGTCAGCCCCTCTCTGTCTCACGCTGGCCCTGCGTTAGCCTTTTTTGGCTTGCGTTAGCTTTGGGAGCCTCCGCGTCAGCTGCGCTGGCCCCTCTGATGCTCTGCGCAACACTTGGCTGCTGCGCTGCTCTTCCGGTACAGTCTCTGCCTTCTCTGTTTCTCTGTATTCAATGCCCCTCAACTGCTCTCCTGATCATTGATTCTATCTTTCTTAGCAAACCCCGCTATAGAGAATAGAATGCCTAATCATCTGGTGTACCCTCCAAGTGACCCTCAAGCCTGCTCTTATACTTTTCCTGTTGACATCTCAACGGCCGAGATTAAGTCTCTAATCAACGGCTAAGATTAGATCTGGCTAGATCCATGTCTTTTGGACCACTCTAACACAGATTCATATTAATACACATTAATATTTTATTTTTCTTCAGTTTAGACTTAGGGACTCCATTAAAAATATTAATTATTTTAATATCTCCTGATCTGTTTAGAATCTGCCCAAACCCTTTCTGGGTATTGGAGATCTCATGTGCCCCAACCTCTCCACCAAATTTCATGGCTAGAGCACATCCGATGCTACCCCAAATCAACAAAGGGTCCTTTCTTCTTTTATCAGATTTGTCCTGCCTTCTTTCGAGAGATATCTTTCAAGGCATTTTGTCAAATAGTGATTCTTGGTGATCATGGTGTTCTTCGCATGCTTGATCTCTTTCTTCATTTACTTCTTCTCTAATAGATAGGTCAACCATCTAATGCTTCTTGTGGAAGCATTCCTTCATTGCTTGCTTTCTGGACTTGTCAGCATTTCTTCTTGCTTCTTAGTCAACAATCTTATGCTCCTTATGTGAGCATGTTCTTTTGTTGGCCTTCATTGCATTGTGGTACATGCCTTCGAGCATGTTCTTGGTGAAAGATATTCTTTCATGCTTGATCATGTTATAGAACTATACCCATGACTTAATAATATACAAATGATAACATGACTAAACTTTAATATATACATACCTCATTTTGATTCTCCTTTGATCATCCTTTGGTGTGGCCCTTCTTGCTTCATCTTAGCTTGCCTGCATATCATCCTTGAAACCCATGAATGGGATTCCCAATGAGACATCTGCTTTGGTCCATGAACCTTCTCTTGAAGATTCCATCATAGGATCTTAAATATCCTTGCCTTGCAAATGTTTCCTTCCTTTGATGATGTAGGTCTTATAAGATTTTTATTATGATCAAGTATTCTTTCATCATGTATGAGGTCATATACTAGGTATGCTTCTTCTACATGAATATCTTGAGCTATATTTGTCATGCTCCTATATTCTAGAAGATATTTCTACTTATGCATTTTTGTTCTTATCATACATGCTACATCTACATGAGTGTCTAGAACTCTATGTACATTATGTTGCTAGATTCTAGAGGGTGATTCTAGCCATGCAATTTAATTTATTCCTAGATACTCCTATTCTACTCAAAACTTTGAAAGAATTCTAGAAGTAAAGAGCTTGACTTAGTCATAGTAGAGATCCGAAGGATCTTCCTTATTTTGCTTCTTTCCTTCTTCTTTCATCTCTTGAGTCATGTGAGCTTCTTCCCTCTTCCTTTTGTTATTGTTGTCCTTCTTGAACTTATGACAATTCCTTTTGTACTGTCCATATTCTTGGCATCCAAAACATTGGACCTTGGACATGTCTTTGTTGTTTGTTCTTCGTGGACCAAACTTGCCAAATTGACCCTTTCTTTTGGCCATGGTAGCAAATGCTTGCTCCTTTTATCCCACATCTTCTTTTGCCTTAAGTTTGGTTTCCTCTGTTTTGCATAGAGACCACATTTCACTGAGAGTGGTTGCTTCCTTGGCATATATGCTAGATGTGAAGTTTCCCCACTCCTCAGGTAGAGCATTGAGTACTGCAGTTGTCATCTCTCTATTAGACATGACTTCCCCAAGCTCTTGAAGTTGATCTCTCATTTCAGAGATTTTCACGAAGTAGGGATTTATTCCTTCCTTTGTTATCTTCATCTTGTACAATTCATTCCAAAGATATATTACTTCTCTGGTTGTGGATACCGAGAATAGCTCTACTAGCTTATCATAAATTTGTTTTGATGTCTCAAACTTGGAGACATAGGGAATGAGAGAGTCTTTGATTGATTCTATTAGAATCCTTTGAGCTTTTGTCTCATCCTTATTGTACTTGGCTAAGGCTTGAGTCTGTTCCTTAGCAGGGATAGTGATATTCCCTTTGACATGCTCTAGGAATTCATTCTCTTTGAGTAGTAGATAAATCCTCTTCTTCCATGCAAGAAAGTTGTTGGTACCTACCAATTTATTGCTTTCCTTGCAAAAAGACATTGATGTATATTCAGAAGGGGACATGTAATCACTTGATAGATTTTGAGATGTGATGGATTTGCTTCCTCCTTGAAAGCTTGATGGCTTGTCTTCCCTGGATCTTGATGTCTTTTAAGTGTCTTCTTCAGGTGGACTTGCTTGGTGTTGAGGTTTGCTTGAAGACTTGTAGCTTGATGTAGGTCCTGCTTCAATCTGCTCTTCTTTGTAGATGCCTTTATATAAGGCTCTTTTTTTAGCTTTGTAGACCTTCTTGATGAATGATGGATTGTAGACCCTTCTTATTCTTGAAGTGATTGAGGCTTCTAGGCTTGATGCTTCAACTTTGTAGATGCTTCTTCTTGAAGGGTGTTCGTGAGCTGCCCTTTCCTTGATGTGTCACCTTATCTCCGATACCATGTTAGAGAATCTAGGGCAAGGTAGTGTAAAGTGATTCTCCTTTGCTTGATAGCAATTTGTGATGTATTTTTACTTTTCTTGTTAGCTTATACTTCTTCTTCTTATTAGTGCATATGTGTGTACTTCATCAAACTGCTACCAAAACAAAATAACAAGAACATAAAATTTTGGCTCTTTGCTAGGGACAAACCCTCTCCACTCTTGAGAGGAAAACCCTTTGTAAGGTTTCTCTTATTGAAGCTTCTTATTTGAACAACTGCCAAACCCTAGATCCTTGACTAGGATATCCTCCAAGCGTAAGTCAAATCCTTCCTCTTTCTGCACTGTCACTTTCGACACATGGATCTCTGCCTTCTGGCACTTCTGCTCCTTAGTACTTCATCCTTTTCTGCTACTTGTCTAAGTTAGGAAACCCTAGAATACTAGGGCTTCTCTACTTTGCTGTTAGGAGGACTTTCTTCGCTTTTCTTGGAGACCTTGTAGACCTTGTTGTATATCCAAATGAGGTCTCTCAATATGCTGCCTTTATCTGCTATTAAGTCTGCAACAATTCACTTCTGAAATCTTCACACGTGTGGACAGAAAACCCTAGAACAATCCTCTTATATTCACTATCCTTTCCTTCTTCGCTAGATGGGGAGGCCTTATAGGCCTTGTTTATAAGCCTAGAACATAATATTTTGTCACTGTGATTTCCTCGCTGTTATGACCGCAGTCAGATCTTCATTTCCTTGCATGTGTGACTGTGTGAACCCTAGAGAGTCTTTTCTCCTTCGCTGTTTGGTTTCCTTGTCTCGATGTTCTTGTAGGCCTTTTATCTCAGTTGCTTCAACCTTCTTGTCTCCTTTTAGCTTGCGGATTTCAGAGCTTGTGTTGTATGTTGAATGAGGAGTGGACAACCTCTATAAATAGAGGTCTGTCCCTCCTCTTTAGGCCGACTTGACAATTTGCTCTTAAATTCACTTTTATTCATTATTTTGCTGCTTGTAGACTTTGTTAGTGCTAGGAGAGGATTTGACCATGCTTGGAGGTGTTCCCTTGACCTTGTATGATGTCATACATGATGTAACATGCCCTCAAAGGGTCTTATCATAATTACATTTTGACTTTGAATCTCTAGAAGCACTTCAAAATGTGCTTGATCTATTTTCAATGAGCAAGAAACTCATTGACAAATAATACAAAAATAATTTCTCTTTTCTTGAATAAGTACAAATATCAAAATTACATTTATGAAGACCTAGCCTAGTTACATTTCCTTCAACATGTAGCTGGCTGGGCAAGGTGGTCCAGGTGCATCATCATCATCGAACAAGTGGGACATGAGTAGGCAATAAGTGGTGTTGAGGATCCCATGGCATGGCTAACTGCTCTTTGCTATAGTGGAAGCCTATGGCTCTCAACGCTCACCCTACAAATGCCATTAAGACCCTTTGAAGGGCTTGGATCCCGTATAGGGAAACCACACCCCAAGATGAAGATCGCCCTGCAATCTTGTATAAGATCCAATGTGTCTCCTCACCTTCCAGTACAACATTTCATTAGTGCAATCAAGTAAATGAGCTTACAAACCATGGAACCAAGTGGGCACTTCATAGTGGCATGCCCTTCCATAATGGGCTTTAGAATGTACATGTGTCTCTAGGCTCAAGAAGGAGGTTAATCAAGAACCCTATTAGGTGGTTTCAACCTCTAAGGGAGTGACAGGTCCATGGTACATCCATTAGATGGCAGGTTTCATGTGAAATAGTTATGGAACAAAGTGGGGTAACATGGAAGGCTCCATGCCACATGCCATGGTACAAGGGTAGCTATAATGAGGGAAGCGCACACTTGGGTGTACAGATGTAGGAGGGAGCAATCGTGTTACATGAGTTACCTGACCTTTGTTTTCCCACCCTTCTTCATACGCCTTTTATTGATTTTTCTTTTTATAACTGCTCGGAGCTCCAGGGAATGAGAGCATGATGTGAATGATATAGTAGTGGATACCCCCTTAGGGTGAGGAGTTCATCGACCACTAGGGGTTGGGATAATCATGGGTTCCTTAATGATGCAGGGGGCTCACATAAGGGGCCCTAGGAACCAGGTAGTCATGGCTATAATGATAGGGGTAGAGCTCATGCTTGGCTTTTGCCCATGTGCTAAATTTTTATGTCTCGGCCATATTTTGCACTTTATGGTGCATTTCTTGTTGTAAGTGGCAAAATTATGCTTTTAACTTTTCTTTTAGCTGCATCAACCTTTGGGGCATCGCTTCAGGCACTACCCAAAATGTGGACAAGGGGAGGGGGAGGCTAACTCCTTGTGGACCCTGTTACTCACCACTTGTGGGTGACACCAATAGGAGAATTTTTTCTCCTAGATGGTTCTCAGCTGGCAGCCAACAACCCCTTGCAACCACCAGATAGCTTGATGTGTCATCATCTCCGCCACTTAAGCCAACCATTATGCACCTTCACCCATCTGTCATGATCGTATGTTTGAAGGTGGGCCTTCCAACCCTGAAAATATGGCTTTCATTATGCAGTTGGTTATTTAATATTTTTGCTTACTTAGCATGGACACTTCTGGGCATGGATTAGTGGGGGGATTTGGCGGAAAGAATGGACTTGGTTTGTACTCTTATTCCCTTGTCCAACTTGGTGGTTAACCTTGTATCTAAGTCCCGTGGGATCTCCTTTATTGGCTACTAGATTTAGGAGTGCCACTACATGGGAAATCTCGATTTTGGTTGCGTGGCCCCCGCTTCCCAACACCAATTTCATACATCATTCCCCTCCGCTAATTATAACCCCTTTTCACATATTTCTCATCCAGGTCCACATTTGTCCATTGCGTCCACAAGGAGTTAGCCTCCCCCTCTCCTTGTCCACACTTTGGGTCGGGCTTAGAACGATGTCTCGGAGGTTGATGCAGCTAAAAGGAAAGTAAAAACTTAAAAGCATAATCTGGCCACTCTCAACAAGAAATGTACCATAAAATGCAAAAAATGGCTAGGACACAGATTTAACACGTGGGCAAAAGCCAAACATGAGATTTGTTGGGCCCTACTTTTGTCATTTTTTTGACACCTTATTGTGCTACCTTTCATAATATCTTACTCCATTTTGCCCTTTTTGACACCTTAAAACCATCTTATCTTTGTCAAACTGTTCCAGTTCATGAATGGAGGTAAGAGTCACAATTAGGTCTGTTTTTCATGTCTTTGGTTAGTTCAGATAGATGCTAAGCGAATACATATTTTTTTTGACTAAAGTTGTATGACATATTGCTAGGATTCTTAAATATGAGGATGGAGACTTGATGGTATTGATAGGTCTCTGATGGTTCACCATCTAGTCTGTGATGCACTAGGCAACTATTCGGTACCTGATCATGTACTTCATTCGGCATCAGTGAACTTGATGGAAATCCGAAGGTAGCTTCTCATGTTCATTGATAGCAATGACAACACCTCCAGCCTAAAGATAGTACCACGATCAGATTTCTGAGGATATGATAGAATGTATAAGTGATTTTCGAGAATCCGGCTTATCTTAATTAAGCTCAGAGCATACTTGTATTATTTTTTTGATTATTCAGTTAAATCTAATCTTAGGACGTATCTCTTTAAGAGGATGAAGCAATAACGTTAGAAAACTAGCGAGCAGAAGCAAGGAAAAACTATTGTGGACATTGTGTAACTTTGTTTTTAATTCAGTTTGGAACTGTTTTACTTATGCATTATTGAAAACCATTAATATAGTAGTATCGACCTTTATTCTTATAAATTTATGTGTTTTTAATTTGTAAGTTTATTGTAGCAATCTAATTTGTCTTGGGTTGTGGCAAGGGCCCACCATCGACCTCAACTAAGTTTTGTAGTTAATTTTAGTTAAGATAGAAAGATATGCGTGTGGATTAGCATATAGTAACTATGCTTTGAAAATCCATTTCGTTGTTATTCTTAGACCAGTGTTTTTTACTTAGAATTGTGATTACACAACATTTAAATCTTTTATAGATCTATATGTTTTGTCTCTTAAATCAGTGATTGCTGAAAGGATAGATCTTTATTTGAGATTGCTTGAGCTTATGAAATTCGTTCTCATAGAAGATTGCTTGAGTTTGTAGGCTTTCTCTTTATCAAAAATTGTTGAGTTGGAATAAATCTGTGTAGTCTGAGTGGATTTTTGAAAGTCAAGCTTTTAAATAGCCTTAAGACTGAATCAAAACCTTCGATATCCTAATACTTTTGAATCGAAAAATTCCATCGGGGGACTTTGCAGCCAAAGTTTGAAGCCTGAAAGCTTTCATAGGATTTTGTTTGGACTATAGATCATTTGTTTTGTTTCTAGATTAGTTTCGAATTGATTTGTGAGATCATAGAATTGTGTGGATGGATCTTTTGAGCTTGAGTCAGACGGTGTTTTCTCAACACTGTCAATTAATTTTTGATTTATAGTTGCAAGATACATAAGGATTTTGTTTGACCTTGGGGTTAGTCTCTTTTGTGTGAAGATATCGAGTAGAACAAATTCATTGAAATCATATTTTGAAGTTGGGTTTTGATATGATTAGGTTGTTTCCAGTAAGGCATTCAAGTGTGAATTAGTTTGTGTGTTTATTTTAGATAAATTGGTGATTGGAATTGTGTTATTAGGAAAAACATAATAGGCTTCTTTATTTCAGTAGACCTTAGAAGAGTAATGGGATAATTTTGAATTAGAACATAGATTGGAGTGAACATTCAGTACTATCTTGAGCATAGTGTTAGGATATTCCGACACATAGGAAATAGTTAAGTTCAACTTGGTCTAGTATAGAGTTAGGTAAAGTGTGTTAGGTAAAGTGTGTTTCTTTACCGTTGTACATTTTGTAACTTACAATCCGACGGTCACGATATGTAGTGATCCGACGGTTCATTCTCTCCTCGGTATTACCGACACTTGATCCGTGGCTTGACACCCGATTGGTCCATGAATTCTATTTAAAGCGCATGGAGGGTCATTTGTAGGTTAACCGTGCATGAGAGAAGCTTATGTAAATTTTCATTCTTTTATTAATAAATTGCCTGTAGTAGCCACGTTGGCGCAGGCCGTGGACTGTTTCCCTCTCTGAGGGTTTTAACCACGTCAAAATACTGGTGTATTGATCTGTGATCTGTTTGTGAGCGGTGTCCTTTTGGTGTTCTGTCTGAGGAACTTACCCTGTAATTCCTACATGGTATCAGAGCTATTTGAGGGCCGCGTCCGTTGGTGATCCAAATCTGAAGCCGGTAGAACTGCATGCGGCTGTCGTTTCCTAGATCTACTGTTTCTGACTGCTTTCGGGCCGAGAGGACTGCTCTGTTGTGTTCGGAGCATCTGTTCCAGTGAGGAACCCCTTTCGTTTCACGCGAAAGGGTTTCCGGTAGCCCTATCTGCGTCATTTTTAAGATCTGGAGGTATACAGTCTTTATTTGCAGTTTACTGTTATTTTCTCTCTGCTTATTTCGGTTTCGGTTTATTTAGTTTTTCTTTAACCGGATCTATACCTTTCATTTCTACGTATGCTCTTTGCCCTGCGACTCTGTCCGATCTGGGCAAATCAGAAACAGAAAGGAAGGATTTTTTTTCTCATGCGTATGCTCTTTTCCCTGCACCTTAGTGTGATCTCGGAAATTCAGAAACATTGAGAAAAATATTTAGTTTTTCGGCTAAAACTAATTTTTTTTAAATATTTAGTTTTTTGGGTAAAGCTAACTTCGAGATAAGGTTCGTTTTTCTTTGCATGTCCGTGTTGGGTTTTGTGTTTTGTGTTTTGCAGGGAAAAAGAGGTTTCTCAAGGCAAGCACGCAACCCAAAGCCCCCCCCCTCTCTCTTTCTCTCTCTCTCAAATTTTTTGTATAGATCAATTGGTTCAAAGCTATTTTAAGAGAGTAGAGGTCTTGGGTTCAAATCTCCATTTTGTGGGGCGTTTTTTTTTCATTTCCGCACATTCGCGCACTTTGCCGGCAACTTCAACAATTTTTTTTTCAAAAAGCCATAACTTCTTCATACGGAAGCCTTTTTCAGAGCCGTTTTTTTTAAAACAGCCTAATTTTTCGAGATCTATCCATTGGAACACTTACTTTCAGCATCTTCAGCTTCAGTTTTTTAAAAATGGAAAGTCCATGCCAAGTCATTCTTGACAGCACTAACTACTTCCAATGGGTATCCTACATGGAAGATTTACTTAGAAGTAAAGGTCTCTACAGAATAGCCACGGGCCAAGAGAAGAAACCAAAAGATGAAGACAAGGTTGCTAAATGGGAAAATAGACAAGATCAAGCACGTGGTTGATAGGGATGTCTATTTCTCCTGATCTTAGATTCCATATTGCAGAACTTGATACTCCTCATGAAGCATTGGACCAAATCACTAAAGTTTTTGGGATTAAAAATGAAATTAGAGCCCATCAACTTGAAAATGAGTTGCTTACATTGGATCCTAATAATTTTTCTTGCATTGAAGATTTCTTGTTCAAATTTAAGACCCTTAGATATCTCTTGGAAGGTGTTAAGATTAAGAAGGAAGATAGTAACCTTATTTATTCCATCCTTACTAAGTTGGGACCAGCCTACTCTGTATTTGTTTCCACCTTCCATTCTACAAGGAAGCTTTCATTTGTCAAGGAAAGGACTACAAGGCCCCTTCCTTTGACTCTTTTTGTGATTCTTTAATAAGAGAACAAGAAAAACTCTTACACCTTGGTCTTCTTAATCTTGGAACTCTTCCAAGAAAGCGTTAGCCGCCCAGCAGCAACCAAATTTAAAGAATCCTAAGAAGTCATATCCTAACAAGAATGGTCCTAAACCAAACAAGGGTCCTAAGCAAACTCAGCCTCAAAATGAAAGATCATTTCAGCAAAATGATAAGACCAATAAAAACAAATGGAAGAAGACTGATAGACATTGTCACTTTTGTAATTGAGATGGCCACTTAGAATCTAAATGCTTTAGAGTGGGAAGCTTGGAAGCCGCAATTGAGAAACATACATCCATGTGGAGCATTCTTCTACTTCAACTTCAACTTCATCTTCAGGAATGGCACTTTCTGCATGTCGTTGTCAATCATCTCAGTCTGGTTATGCATTAAATGTATCTTCTTCTTCTCATTCTCATGAGTGGCTCGTTGATTCTGGAGCCTCTTATCACATGGCCAAAAACAAAGCCATGTTTTCTTCTTTACATGATTGTAACACCAAAAATATATATGTTGGTGATGATAGATTTCTTAATGTTGTAGGGACTGGAACTGTTCATCTAGACAATGGTCAGTTTAATGATGTATTATGTGTTCCAACCTTATCCAGCAACCTTCTATCTGTATATCAGATAACTCATTCAGGTGAAGGTAAAATTGTTGAAATTTCACCTCATGATGTTGTAATCAAAGATCTAAGAGATCCTAAACAGATTCTAGCAACTGGTATTGCTGATGATTCCACAAGGTTGTATAAGTTTCACAACTTTGGGTCATCAAATCTTCCTTCAGTATTTATTGCTCATAAT
>APFE030255915.1:0-44322 GCA_000404065.3 Pinus taeda
TTCCACACTAACCCATTTAGGATTAGGTGTCCAACATTCCCCCCCTTAATCTGAAGGGTTATGTATGAGTCCAAGAAGAGAGTTGAAATACAAAATGTGCAAAAATGCATGGTAGCACTAGGCTGAATGTGCTCTTTGAAATGTTGGTATAAAGGGTGGTGGTTTAAGGATGGCCACCAACACTGGAACGCTAATGTAGTTCCCAGAACTCTTCCAAAAACTGGCAAGAAGCTGAAGTCTTCTACTAGAGGAAGTGATCCTATTGTTTTAAAGAGGGAAACCTTCAACCATAAAAGGGAGGTCTCACCCCGCATAAAAGGTAAAACTTCAACCTGAAAAGGGAACTCTCAACCTGTGATGGTTTAAGGATGACCAACAACTCTGGAATGCTTAATGCAATTCCTGGAACTCTTCCAAAACTGGCAAGAAGCTGGAGTCTTCTGCTAGAGGAAGTGTTCTCAATTTTGTTCCCAGAACTCTTCCAAAACTGGCAAGAAGCCGAAGTCTTCTGCTAGTGGAAGTGTCCCAGATTGCCCACTGAAGGCATGTTCAGGCATCTTTGTCTCTGGCTACAACTCTGAAACTGGTGTGGTAGGTTGTGGCTCAGGCTCGTTTGATGTGGCTTTGAAGCTTGTAGATGACCATCATTTCCCCCCCTGTCAGATACAAGGTGAGAAGATGGAGAAAACTCAACTGCAAGGCTGTTCAATATTTTGGAACAAGTTCTAACATGTGTTTGGAATATCTTCTTGGCTGTTGATGCCCATTGCCAAGAAGCGATCCATCCTAGATGAATCTTTGTTCTTGCAGGACGTTTGTTGCTGAAGCATCTGTGTAAAGAATGGCTAGTTTTATGGCAGTGCTTATATGGATGAAGATCAAAACAATGATCTTTCAAATGGCCAACTCGATCACAATGTTGGAATTTCACGATCTGTTGTTGTTGTTGTGGAGGAGGAGCAGAGTCTGGAACAGCTAACACTGAACTATCATGAGGAGTAGGTGAACTGTCATTAATGAAACCAACACTCTGAAACTGAATGGGTTTTGAGTAGTCTGGAATATCAAAGGACAAGTCCTTGTCATATCCAAGAACGGTTCTGTGCTTGTTGTGGACAAGCTGTTCCCAAGGTCTGATGATGGGCTTGGGAAGTGCAGACTGAGTTTCTGCATCTGCATGTACAACTGTTTCATTATTTGAATGAACTGTAACATTATCTACTTGTTGTTTATGGGAGTCTGTTTCAGTCTTCTAAACAGAAACAGGTTCAGAATGATGACTCCATTGTTGTAGTTCTTCTTGCTGTAGCTTTGTCTCAAGCTGCAAAAACTCAATATTTTCCTGTACATTATGCAGGCATGTTTGAATGTCATAGAGGGTGTCTTTCCTGATTTGCACTGTGTTGTCAGCAGTTGATACGATTAGAGTTCTCAATAACTCTAATATTCTTTCAAGCTTAGCCATTTTTGTACAATGTCAAAACTGAAAAGTAACACCCACTAGCAATATCCTTTATAAATGTGCAACAAATGATCAGTGAGCAACCAACAAGCACCCATTACAATCCATATAAAAAATAAGATGAAGCTACGTTACTGTTGAAGACCTGAAATTTGATGCTATGATGATATCACTAAAATTGTGTATTTGATAATGATCAGTACACTATATGAGTATCTAATATCACGGCACTTGAATGCTAAAACAATGTATCAGAGTTACAGTGTACTGCTACAAGAACACAGTGACAAGGAAATGCAACTGTGAAACCTTGAAACCTTGCTTACTGTGAACACAACCTGATTATTCCTTAATTACTATAACTAGACATCATCAATATATATTTAACATTTATGTTCTTGAGAAACCTGTGCTTTTCATGGCATCAATACACAAGATTATTATAGCCACAAAACCTTCACCAATCTGTCCTCAAATCAACAATAATTCAATCATGTGATATTCAGAGTGCTTTTATTCCTAATGATGATGCATTGTGGGACTATGAACCATCAGAAGCAACCAGAAAACTTGAGTATGAAAAGATTTTACTGGAAATGGAGCGGCTCCTTCATGATGATATTCAAGCAGAGCTAAAGCAAAGAGACGCTGTGTTATATGAGCAAACTTGTGCACTAGAGGAAGAGTCTGTAGCCGCCGCACTCTTTGAGCACATGAAAATACAAGAACATAATGGTGGTATTCGGAAAACCGACTCCTCACTCAAAAATGAATTTTCTTCAATTCACCTTCACTGCCAATAAATTATGTTCAAGAGCTCGTCTATGAATCTTGCAGTGTCTGATAGATCTCGCGCTGATCTACAGATAGTTCGGTGATGGTTGGGTGCTACTATGAGTACTTGAATATGCGCTCACCTCAATGGCATCAACGGAAGGCCTCCGGCAGAGATGACGTTGGTTCAGTCCAATGTGTATGAAGTATTAAGGTTGGAATCGCGTCGCTGAGACATGATTTTGGGCTGTTCGTTGCAGGATCACGACACCCACAAGAGCAGACAGGACAGTGAGTGACAACTTTGTTATCAAAATGTAGACAAAGATACACAACACATGGGAGTTGGATTTGCTAAAACCTGAGAATACTTGCAACTGATTCTCCAAGTCTCAGAGAGGAAATGGCTGGCATTTTGAGCTTGTGGTTGACTTACAAGTATAACCGGGACCAGGTGCTTCGAGGATAAAATTAGATGGCATAACCGCTGTATTTTTAGAATGAATCCGAGTTGCTTTCCCTACTCGCATTCTGAAATTGGACACAACATTGGCCGGATTTTGTATAAGAGAAGACAGCACGCCACCCCTGCAACAATTCGCTGTTCTGAGAGCATAAGAGACATCAGGCAACAGGTCTACTATCTTCGGATCTCTTTTGCAAGAGTGAGGAATGTTAAATCCTTCAACGTGAGAGCAGTCTCCTGCTTCAATTGCTTCAACACTGAGCATGTCCCATATAACTTCGTTATCCTTCCATGTCCACCCTCTGACTTATCCGCAATGTGACCACTAATGGAAAAAACAGGTATCATTAAAGCATGGACGACGTTGCTCGCCATGCACTGGGTAGGCAGGCATCGTGGATGATTATGGTCTTTCCACGATCTGTAAATTGCTCAATGTCCTTGTCTTGGCCTCTGTTAAGTTTTGTATAAACTCTGCTCGTTGTTTAAATTCTCTACTGATTCTGGTTTTCCCAAGAGTTCTACTATTGATTGACCTTGTTGGCTCGTTTGCTCAAGGGGTGGATCCTCTTCTTTAAGGGTGAAAAATGGCGCAGCCCAGGGCTTTATTCAGGGATGACAAGTCTTTATATGAGTGGCTAACCGACTCGAATTGCGGGAGTGTAGAACAGCGTGCCACAATTGTAAGCAAGAAGAAATTCAGTGGACGGCGTAGACATGGATCATCTGGTCGAGATGCTGAAGAGGAAAATCAAAATACAGAGGCACAACAACGGTTACGCCAACTTTTGCAGATCAGTAACCGCCGGTACTGTAGATGGGTAAATGATCGTGTCCTCAGGGAACTCACGGTGGAATTCATGCAATGGAGGCGCAGGTGCAATAATCAGGACAGAGGCGTTATGTCAGAACAGTAAGGGCAGCGCTGGATAGTACAACGCTTCAGAAGAGCAGGGCGCAGGTTATGTAACAATATGGCAGCGTTCTGTATGAAGCAGGTAATGGAATATGGAGCAGAGCGCAGGTACAACGCAGGGATGGCAGAATTAATGGAGCGTTACAGAAGACTAGGCCAGCTCTAGTCAGTGCTATTCAAGGCAACTTAGACTAGTTGCTAAGGGAAAACAAGCCACACATCATGGCTCTGATACCATGTTAAACACACATGGGGAGCGAGAGAGATATAAAAGATAAAGCATGCATTTCAATTTTTATTCACAAATGATACATATTTATAGTACATGTGGTGACCGTTGGGATTCACATCCCAAGGTCCCTTGGACTGCTTAGTCTCTTTAGCTTCCACACTAACCCATTTAGGATTAGGTGTCCAACAAATGCTATCATGCATCAAAATTAATTATTTGATCATCAAGCTATATTAGATTCTTAGACATATATACATCATAGTCATAACATATTATTATCATCAACTACTTCATCATCACGTATGAACATGACATCATATTTTCATCAAGAGTTAGAGTCATATGATTGGGACAACTGACAGGTTTATCATCAAAGATCATGAACAAAATATCACTTATATAGCTTAGTCCATCAAGTCAGGGCATCCATATTTACTATATTGTAAAAATTACTAAGCCAAGGTCAACAAGAAGATTATGTATATCAATCTTATTGTTACACTTCTATCACCATGGTTATCATTCTTATCACAAGTCTTAACAATCGAATCAAGCTACATATATAAAAAATAATGTATCTAGCCCACTTTAGGAAATCCATCATGTCTAAAATTCAAAATGCTTTTCCAACTATCAAGTATAACAATATATCAAATATCAATGTTTCTAGGTAGCTTTACCATGAATTCATCTCATCATAAGAACCATGAATCAAAATTACTTTCATATGCAATATGAGTCATTCAGGAATGTGATATTTAAATCATACCTTATGGCTTACCTTTCCATCCAATATTACAGCTGAAACATAACATTGAAATAAAGTACCATACATACCTTCGATGTTAAAATACATGTGCACCTCCTTATTTTATATAGGCAGCTATAGCACTTTGTCAACTTTTCATCAAGTGCCTCCTTTCCTTTTCCAATGCTAGCTCTTCTCTTCTTGCACTAGCCATGTGTAGGATTTAACCCTGTACATAAATTACCTGCATACGAATTCTAAAACACAGAAAATAAACAATAGCGAGAGCATAACACATAAACCAAATATACACAGAAATTTTCCCCTGGATCCCAAAACTGGGACTACCAGATTGATTTTTCATTATGTTCCTTTCAATGTTACAATACATATATATACATGCTGAAGAACCCAATAGCATGGACCGAAAACCATCGCACTCAAAACCATGTGCGAAAACTGTGCTCAAAACCATAGGTAGGTTTGCCCACCTAATATAGGGTTGTGGAAAGAATATAACACAACCCAACACCATGGTACTCAAGAAGGATCCACTTATCACAATTTATCAAGAAGTTAAAAGTATCCAAATACTCGCATATACATGTAGGAAGTATAAGTAATAATTAAAGAAATAAATATTAAACAAAATCAAAGACATAAAGAAGTAACATAGATCAAAAGAGTACTTATCTTCAATGAGAAGTGATCATCTCCCTCTTGAACCAGCCTTCAAGAGTTTTGACTATCCATTGTCCATATAACACTTGTTTCTTTTAATATATTCATCAACTTCATCAATAACCAAGCCTAATAGAAACTATCCCATCTAGGGTTTCTATATTGCATATCTCAATTCTTTGTCATAATCCATGGTTTCTTCCAAACCCCAGCCTCATAATATCCACCAAACCCTCATAATCAAATTATCTAGAGTTTCCTTTAAACCCTAGAATTCTTTTAAGTCTCCTCCATATTCTCATGCTTTCATCAAAGGTGTCTTTGATAGGAGTGATATTCAATGACTTTTCTTCAATCCAAATTTGATACCATTTTAATTTTTCTTAGGGCTACATTATTCTTTGCTTTGATATTGTATTTCATCATTTCCATATTAAATTCACCCCACAAGATTATAACATTACTCATATTTACATCATTATTCAACAACATATGCAACTATATAGAAAGAACAATATCATCACCAATGCAACGGAACATAAAGGAACAATAGAAGAAAATATTTCACACATGGAGACACTAGGATTGGTTGGAGACCAGCGAAAAACCCACTATTGGGAAAACCCTTTCAAATTATTATTCTTATTAGATTTTAATTGAATGATTCAACAAAAGTGAGTACAATGATCCATATCTTCAATCATAAGCTTATCCAATAAAATCAACTAAACAACATCCATGAGACGAACCCAAAAATGTGTTGATGGTGTTGGAAATCCGTCAACTAAGGGGATCTCCCCGATATGAATTCCCAATTAGACCTCACATACACAAAGGCATGGTTTCCAAATACACAAAGAAATACCTTGGATCTAACTGTTAGCACAAGAGATTAATGCAATGGTGTCTTCAAACAAGATGAGTGTACAGTGCAACTGTGTCTAGGTTCTCGTATTGCAAAAAGGGGGGGAGAAAAGTGAGCCTCTAAGTGAGAGGTAATAGTACCGCCCAGGAAGAGACACACATGTACTGGAAAGGCCTGTCAACCATCCAACGAAATAGTTCATAGTGGATGAAACAGTCGTTACAACCAATGAACAAGGGAAGATCCGTCTAACATTCAACGAAATAGTTCAAAACATATGCGATGGTCGTTATAACTGGTAAGAAAGGAAAGGAATGTATAGTATCCCATAGAACAGTCCACAAGGATGAGATAATAGTGGCAAACATTATAGCACATTCCCAACAATATGAGCACTAAAATAACCAAATTAGTTCAACTATCTTAGTACATGTGAAAGAAAACATGAAATTAAAACGGCTAGATAATAGTCTTACAAACGTTCATAAGTCATGCATGAAAATGTGATGGCCTGAAAAGGCTTATGTAATTAAGAAAAAGTTCCAAGATACATATTTACATTGTACATCACTAGCCCCATTAGTGGGACATTGGAGCCACTAGTGGGACATTGGAGCCACTACTTGCTCCTCAAAGAAGTAACTGATCTCTCTAGTGCTTAGTGGGAGGAGCCAAGGTGAAAACTATTTTTCTCATACAATGAGGGGGTATTTATTGTTGGAAATAATACGAGAGGGGGGGGGGGGGGGGGGTTGAATCAGATTATATAATTCAATATAACTTTTTTATTTCCATATTAAGATTCATATATGTTGCAACAAGCATATATATGATTCAGTTAGTTGATCTTCAATGAGAGCCTATTAACCATATTAACAGTAAACAGGTGCAATAAAACAGAATAGATCATCACACATAAAGAGCACACATGAACACCATGATATAAGGTGGAAACCCAATGTGGGTGAAAACCACCTGCTGCAAGTCGTCTCAATCTTCTTTTAATAAAAAACTTCTTTTACAATGGTTCTGCACTGGTGCAGTCTTATACTAGTACGCAGGCTTCTACCTACAAAAGGCTACAACCTTCTCTCGTTCTTTAGACTCTCCTAGAAGGGAGCTACAACCCCCTTAGCTCTTGTACAAGCCGATCCATTTACTAGTACGTAGGTGCCAGCCTACTGAATGCTCCAACCTTCACTTGTTTTCCAGTTGCTACTGGAAGGGAGCTACCACCCCCTTTGCTCTTGTACTGGCTGAAGTACTAGTATGTAGGTGCCGACCTACATAAGGCTACAACCTTCTCTTTCTTCCTCCAGGTACCACGTTTCATAAATTTTCAGAATGGATACACTGAAGCACAACATCATAATCTGAAAGGCCACGTTTCATCCAATTTTCATATTGGACCCATCAATATCATTGAAGCACAAAGTCATTCACTACTTGCATCAGCAATCTCTGAATTACCCAACACTGAATCAACGTTTTCACCAAAGCCAACTTGCATACAGATCTGCAAATATTTCCTTACAACTTTGCAGCTGTTCCATACATCAGTCATACCCAAATCATACCATTCATATAATAAAACATACGTCAATAATTCAGATCTATTCTATCAAACCAGATAAAACATTCCAATCCTTAAGATCCTGATCCATCAAGCATCAAATAGATCTGCAATCAAATAACTTCCTTGTACACAAACTAAATCAATAATTTCTCACCACACAGCAACCAGATATCAATTCAGAACCCTGAACACAATAGTAATAGACAAGAGCAGCTAACACATATTTCAAGTAAAGTCTGCAACTTCACTAATAGAAACTTACTGGTATCCTCACTTCTACTATGTCGATCCTGCGGATCTTCGCACCTGTACCTGTGGCTCACCTGTGCACCTCCGCACCTGCTCCCGCGGCTCGCCTGTGCACCTTCGCACCTGCACCCACAACTTTCCTGCGCACCTCCGCACCTGTACTGTGTCACGCCTGCAGATCTTCGAGTGTAACCAATTTATCAGTCTTCAATTATAACCTAGACTTCTAGATTTACAGATCTGATCATGCGCCCAAGAGATCTCGACCCATCAGTAGATCCGACTTGTAATACTCAGGTTTCTCCTTGATTCAAGTCCAGCTATATCTCACCAACCGATCACCACTATTTCAGATCTTATGCTTCTTAAGACATTCAACACACTTGTGCTCAGCCAAATGATTTCCTTTCCTTTTTATAGCCCGGGCCTTACTTAATCCATGGACCATAACCATAGAGATCCAATAGTAGGGACCCAAAACCTGGGTTTAATATTTTAGATGCAAAACCACGGACCAAAACCATAGGATCAAAAACGTCGAACTAAATACCATGGACCAACTATAAGATTTCCCACGTGCACGTTTTTCTCTGCATGAAAGTCTGTGCACCTTAGGTTCGCACCTTTTGTTCGGGACGCCTGCAAACATGTTCGCGTCTTATGAACGGTTCTCCTGCGCAACCTACGGATGGCCGCACCTTTTGATCGACACACCTGCGGAACCTACCCTAACTTGTGATCTGCTATTTTGGCCTGAACTGTGATCTGTCATCTTAGTAAGTTTCCATCAAGGACAACACCATAATGCCAACAATCTCCCCCTTTGGACTTGATGGCAAAACTAACTTGTCATACTAAGAACTGTCATCTGATTCCTTTGAGCTGTCCTACATCCCATGTATTTTGTCACATCTGATATCTCTTCTGTAGATTCATCTAGTTATATATATATAAGTGATTTGTTCTTCTATGAATGGGTTGCCATCAAGTACAACACATGCATCATCATGCCAACAATCTCCCCCTTTGGAATTGATGGCAACAACACCAAATCACTCTCCCCCTTTGACATCAAGGGCGAAGGGAGGACCAAGATATTCTCTTTCATTGATAAACATTCTGCTATCCATACTCCCCCTGAGTACCTGCTGAAATCTTTGAATGAGCTCCCCCTTTGTTAATGCCAAGGTGTATCAATATGTCCATACTTCCTCTGAGTGCATGCTGAAATCTCTTATTTTGTTGAAGTGTGCTGATCATGCTCCCCCTGATTGTAAGCAAGGTCTACAAAAAGATGTTCTATAAGAAGAACATGACTCTATCATAAATGACCTTCCTATCACCAAAGACTCATTCATACATCCATCTCCAAACCAAGTGAGGATATACAAGATACCAAATGATTGTACATGACTGAAATATTACATCATCCTTCCCATGCATAGTGGGGGTACAACTTACATCATATGACCAAAAGGACAAACTATTACATCATGAGACTTGATATGATATTTACATTGAATGATATACATGACATTTATAACAGAGACCAAACATCTAAATAAGATCATGATAGTCATCAGTAACTATCATACATAATGTATGATCTGCTCCATAAGCATCTATCAACAACATCTAGACTAACAACCTGTATATGTTCATTAATGTATAAGTCATCAAGGTATGTCCGCATTAACTCATCCTTTTGAACATAATTTTTCATATGATATACAGAATCATTCACATCATATCAAATGTGAAAAACACCATAGCCATGTCATCAACATCAAGATCTGTATGATCCAAGTATTATCTCATGGGAATGTTTGCATCAATCAACATATGTAAGTATCAATGTATCATCATATAGGTAAGAACTTATCATAATTTCTCCAACAATGCAATTTTGAGTAAACAATAATCCTCATCCACATGAGCACCAAGAGCTATAGGAATCCTGCATCATAACTTTATTATATGATCTTTATGCATATGACGACATCAAGATATGAGTGACTCATCATCAAGTAATGAAGATGTGTGTTCAAGCTTTGAATTTCTCCTTATCCTTATGAAGATCACCATGTAAGCACCATATATGCATCATGACACATAATTCTGATCTGAACACCAATTATGTAACCCCAAGAAAGAGATTTTGTCAAGGACAACTCATAATCATAGCAAGATATATATCGTCACCAAGGACTACTAACCATAATGCCAACAATTCATTATTAAAAGCATCTGCTCCCCCTGAACCTGTGCCATCTGTTTACTGTGCATATATCAGCAAGAAGTATAAAGACATCATCATCATCAAGTTAGGATCAAGACATTTCACACATCATTAACAGATTGTAACCATTATCAAATAGAGCAAATAATGGACTGAACTATATCAGACCCCTTTACTTGAGCCTGTCCCATTGCTTTTCCTTAAACTAACATAGACGCGACTGTGTAGTGACTAACTCACGTATATACATGACTTCCCTTTATGAAACTTGCGTATGAGATTCAAGACACTGAATTTTTACACTTTCAGCTCCCCCTGAGTCTGTTATGTCTGCATATTGTGCTGTGCCACATTTTTCTGACTGGACTTCCTTCTTCTTCCATATCTTCAAGTGTGATGATGTTTTCTCCTTTTTGGTGTGGTGCCCAAACCTTGTTTCTGCATTTCTTTTCTATATGTCCAAGCTTGTTACATGCATAACATCTTGCATGTTTCATATTTCTTCTATAGCAATCAACAGCTTTGTGACCAAACATATTGCAAGAAAAACAATATCCCTTAAAGTACCTAGAACGTGATGATCTTTCTGTGTGGTGGTCTTGAACCATTCTTCTTCTGCATCTGGCTGCAACATGTCCAAGATTATGACACACATAACATTCAACATTATTCATCGGAGGAGTAAAATATTTTCTTTGAATAATTTCTTTCCTTGGATGTTGATGGGGTTGACCTTTCATTTTCTTGCTGAGCATTTCAGATTTTGCATTAGAGTTCCTTGTCTTACTTTGTGAACTAGATTCACCTTCAATAGATTCATGAAAACCAAGACCAGTTTTGATAGCAGGAGACCTTTGACTACTAAGAATATCATCCAAAATCTTAGTCCTATCTTGAAATCGTAAGAGCTTATCCTTTTCTTCTAATTTATCTTTTAGAATATTTACCTCAACCTGATGTTGCTCTTTCTTTTCAAGGTACTACTTCTTCATGTTTTCTTCATGTTTCTTCCTTCTTCCACCTGATGTCTTAATTCACCAACTTCGTTTTCTTGTTTTTCAAGAGCTTGGAGTAGATCTTTATTCTGCTTCATTGATTCTTCAAGGTCTTCCTTCAGCGAGAGGATCGTGGCTTCCAGCCTTTCATAGTAACTAGATCTTTCTTTGAGTTTCTTGATTGTGGTGCTACTTTCATTGAATTCATTTCTTAGTGATGTCATTTCATCCTGCAGCTTTTGACATTGATCTTCCTTGTCCTTGAATAACTTTCTTACCTTTCTTCCTTCCTCTAGTTGAGCTTTTAGTTTGGTAGCTTCTTCTTTGAAGGCACATGCCCTTTTGTTTAATAGATCTTGTTGATCTCTAATTTTGTTTGTAAGCCTTTTAAATTCTGTCTCTATTTGATATCTTTCTTGCTCACACATAAGAGCAACTTCAGTTGTTTCATTATCACTTTCATCATCTTCAAATGGATAGATAAGTGTATCACCAGAGGATAAATTCATACCTGATAGTTCTTCATTCTGAAGTGATTCTGAATCTGACATGCTTCTTCCACATTTTCCGCAACCAATACTGTCATAGTTCTTCTGAGATGTCTTCTTCTTCTTAGGTGCTTTCTTCTTAAGCTTCTTTCCCATTATTCTACAGATCTCCTTTAAGTGATCAAGCTTCTACTAAAGGACCTGCTCTGATACCATTTGTTGGAAATAATACTGAGGGGGGGGGGGGTGAATCAGTATTATCTAATCAATATAACTTTTTCATTTCCATATTACGATTCATATATGTTGCAACAAGCGTATATATGATTCAGTTAGTTGATCTTCAATGAGTGCCTATTAACCATATTAACAGTAAACAGGTGCAGTAAAACAGAACAGATCATCACACATAAAGAGCACACATGAACACCATGATATAAGGTGGAAACCCAATGTGGGTGAAAACCACCCACTGCAAGTCGTCTCAATCTTCTTTTAATAAAAAACTTCTTTTACAATGGTTCTGCACTGGTGCAGTCTTATACCAGTACGTAGGCTTCTACCTGCAGAAGGCTACAACCTTCTCTCATTCTCCAGACTCTCCTGGAAGGGAGCTACAACCCCCTTAGTTCTTTTACTAGCCGATCCATTTACTAGTACGTAGGTGCCAGCCTACTGAATGCTCTAATCTTCACTTGTTTTCCAGCTGCTACAGGAAGGGAGCTACCACCCCCTTTGCTCTTGTACTAGCTGAAGTACTAGTATGTAGGTTCCGACCTATAGAAGGCTACAAACTTCTCTTTCTTCCTCCAGGTACCACATTTCATAAATTTTCAGACTGGATACACTGAAGCACAACATCATAATTTGAAAGGCCATGTTTCATCCAATTTTCATACTGGACCCATCAATATCATTGAAGCCCAAAGTCATTCACTACTTGCATCAGCAATCTCTAAATTACCCAACACTGAATCAATGTTTTCACCAACACCAACTTGCATATAGATCTGCAAATATTTCCTTACAACTTTGCAGCTGTTCCATACATCAGTCATACCCAGATCATACCATTCATATAATAAAACATACGTCAAGAATTTAGATCTAGTCTTTCAAACCAGATAAAACATTACAATCCTTAAGATCCCGATCCATCAAGCATCAAATAAATCTGCAATCAACTAACTTCCTTGTACACAAACTGAATCAATAATTTCTCACCACACAACAACCAGATATCAATTCAGAACCCTGAACACAACAGTAATAGACAAGAGAAGCTAACAAATATTTCAAGTAAAGTCCACAACTTCACCAATAGAAACCTGAGGGTATCCACACTTCTGCTATGTCGATCTTGCGGATCTTCACACCTGCGCTTGTGGCTCACCTGCGCACCTGTGCACCTACTCCTGCAGCTCGCTTGCGCACCTTCACACCTGCACCCGCGGCTTTCCTGCGCACCTGCGCTGTGTCATGCCTGCAGACCTTCGGGTATAACCAATTTATCAGTCTTCAATTATAACGCAGACTTCTATATTTACAGATCTGATCATGCGCCCAAGAGATCTCGACCCATCAGTAGATCCAACTTCTAATACTCAGGTTTCTCCTTGATTCAGGTCCAGCTATATCTCACCAACCGATCACCACTATTTTAGATCTTATGCTTCTTAAGATATTCAACACACTTGTGCTCAGCCAAATGATTTCCTTTCCTTTTTATAGCCCGGGCCTTAATCAAACCATGGACCAAAACCATAGAGATCCAATACTAGGGACCCAAAACCTGGGTTCAATATTTTAGATGCAAAACCACGGACCAAAACCATAGGATCAAAAACGTCGGACTAAATACCATGGACCAACTATAAGATTTCCCACGTGCGCATTTTTCTCTGCATGAAAGTCCGTGCACTATAGGTTCGTACCTTTTGTTCGGGATGCCTGTGAACATGTCCACATCTTGTGAACGGTGCTCCTGCGCAACCTACGAATGACCGCACCTTTTTATTGGCGCACCTGTGGAATCTACTTGAACTTGTGATCTGCTATTTTGGCCTGAACGATGATCTGTCATCTTAGTAAGTTGCCATCAAGGACAACACCATAATGCCAACATTTATAACTAAGGGTGATGCCTTCCTCTTCTCACTCTTTGGCTACCCTCATGATTGTTCAACTTCCTATGAATTTTCAACTTACATGACTCTTCATATTCTTATGTGTCCATTGGACTCTCATTTTAAAATACAATTGATTTACAATATACATGGACCAAAATAATGATGTGGCATATGAAAACTTATGACATGACTTGACACAACATTATTGACATGGACTAGCTTGATGATGTGGCAATGTAAATCCACTATTCTTGCATGAGTGATAGATGTGTTCTTGGACGTGCTTTCTCTTCTCGTCCGCATAGCTTGATGGTGCAGGGTCTTCAATGATCTTTGGTCTTGGGTCATGGTTGAAAACTTGTGTCCCTTTTCTTTCTCTTGATAGGTTCACTTGTTTGTTCAGCTACAAGTGAGTCTCTAGGCATGCTTCCATCCTACTTTTCCTTCATCATCTCGCCATGACTTGAGAGTGTACTTGTTCTTGCAATTCATTCATGATAGAATGAAATCAATATGAAAAATCTCTAGTCTAAGATGATGCATTGTTATCCATGAACTAAGCTCAGGACAAGTAATAGGCTAGGAGAGAGGGCCCAATAACTACGCATTGTGTAGTTTCAAGTGACAGGGAGAGGGCTTGATCACAAAGACTGTGCAAAGCGTAGCTCAGTCTTAACTAAGGAACTTTCCAACAAAGTCCCCATTGGGGAGAAAATTTTTGCAGTGGCCACTGGGAGTCAAGATCACGCAGTTCAGGAAGAAAATGGCTGATGCAAGATGAGAACATGGGAGAAAGATCTTCGCAGCTTCTAGAGGCTAGGAGGAATAGTTAGCCGAGATACATGGAGGAAAAATCTACGTAGTTCTTAAGGATAGTGAGCTCTGGATGAGGGAGGAAACTAGGGACACCTCTACGCAATTCTAGAGGCCAAGGGAGGTTGGATCTTTGTGCACTTTGGGATTCCAATAGGTAAGGGAAAAACTTAAGGATTGAAAGTGTGAAATGTGTAGTTCAATTCGGATTGGAAGGAACTATTGCACAATTATGGGAGTCAAGGAAGGTTGTTGAACTCTGGAATTATGGAGTGCAACTGCCCTGGAGAACAATGACTGTGCACTGTGTAGTTTTGGTTAGCAATGTCACATCATTGAGGGTTGAGACTGCATAGTGCAAAGCTCAGTTGGGGCCCAGTGAAGCTGAGTTGCCCGATCGAGAAGATTTCCGAAAATGGACGTGTGAGGGAAAAAATAGATTCATGATGAACTAAACTATGATCACACACTTAGCATATTTTGATGACACAACAACCACAAACCATCAGAACAACAAACAAAGCACTGCCCTCTGAATGACAATCTCACGACAAGAAATGATAAGTGCGACACTTAGGATAGACTTTAGGACGACCATTACAAAACTTGTGTGATAATTCTCAAGACGTTGTGTATGAATGCAACAGGTTTTTACATGGCTAGGAAAACTTGTATACACAAAGATAAACCTTCGAAACCACCAGAAAGGTTCACAAACAAGAAATAACAGTCAAACATGCCAAAAGACGAGCGTTGGTCGAACAAGCGAAAGGGAGCAAAACAAATAGAAGAAACACATGGAATTAATTTCAGTGCTGGCAACCATACATGTCATTGAAGACATAATGATATGAAAATGATAAGAAATTTTTCATGCTACACTAAGAGGTGTATTTAAAAAAGATGTTCTTTGTTTTCTATACCTACCCTCCAAAGGGTTATGCATCAGATGGAGTCTTCATACGGTTCGGATCTTCTGTCATACCTTGGGTTCCTTGGTCTTCTGATATAATAACTATATTTTCACCTTTGCTACTTGAAAGTCATCTAGCATGTCATCCTTATTAATATCCTTCTTCATCATCTTGTCATAGCCCAGTAGAATTCCTATATCTATAATATACTCATCAAAAGACAATATTAGTCTGATAAACTCCTAGTCTAATATGCTGCACTTGGACTCATAAACTGGGCTGGGACTTAGTGACAGGTCAGAGGAGGCTGCACTGTGCGCAACTCAAGCCAGACTGAGGGAAATTTCTGCACAGTCCTCACTAAGTGAAAGAATTGTGCAGTGGCCACTGAGAGATAAAATTGCACAGTTTAAGAAGGTAGTGGATGTCACAGGATAAGGCTCTGGGAGGAAAAATCTGCGCAGTTTTAGGGGGCAAGGGGGAGTGGGTAGATGAGAGGCTTAAGGGACAAAATTGTGTAGTTTCTGGAGATGGTGAGTTCCAGCTGAGGGAAGGACATTGGAGGAAGCCTCGACATCATTTTTGATGCTAAGGGAGGCTAGTATTTCTACACATTGTGCAGTTCAAGTAGGCAAGGAAAAGGCTTTAGGGTTGTAGATGTGAAGTGCACAGTTTAGGAAGGCTGGATGAGGCTAGGTTGTTAAGAAAACTCCAGAACTTGGCTAAGTGTGGGATCAGTGGAGCTGATGTGAACAATGATAGAACTTGACTATGATCACACACTTCAACATTTAGTGATAAAACATAGACCATCCGGAACATATGAAAGCAAACTTCGCTTAATGCAACAAGCTTTGTGGCAACTTATGACAAGTGTGGCTCCGACGATAGATTTTGTGAGGATAAAGGAGACACTTGTGCAATATTGTGTGAAACTTTGGAAATGAGTGCGAAACATGTCTATATGATGAGAACAATCCATTTTCACAAATATTTCCCCTTGAAGCAAAATAAACTTCCCTTTTCATGACAAACGATAATCCCCATGCCTGAAGATGAAACATACTATATAAAGATAAAAGTGTGAACGACTCTTAAGATCAAAGAAGGGATTTTGAAATCATCAGCTTACTAATAAGTGAATAAGGAATGATCGAACACATGATCAACAATAGGCTCCAAAATTAAAGAGTAGGGGAAAATTTTGGAGGGCGTTGCAGCCACTACAACACTTAGTGACACATTGGTTGAATTTCAAATTCTCTGTCTTGGTTCGTTTTTAGTGCAGGGCCTTGGTCCTTCAGGGAGTATTGATTCATCATGAATATTACTTTGGCTTCTCCACTTACCCCATTGGCAGACATGGCCCCCTTTGTACCTTCTCAGTTAAACACAACATAAGATTCATTCAGATCATAGTGTTTCGAATTGGGAAGGGTAGTTTAGCTCGTGAGCTTAATATTTGCAAAGTATAATTTTTCATCTCTAGTGTTGCTCCACTGCCAACAGGCCTGGACAGTACCCCAACAAAGTCATGTAGGAACATAAGGATTTCTTCGCTGGCAATGAGCCTGGATAGTACCTCGATGGAGTTTCCTGGTTCACTTCTCGGTGTAGGAAGCCTTTTTCTTCTTTCACCTTTATTTATTTATTTAAAGAGAACTATACATAGAAAATTATTTGTTTTGGGGCGGAAGAGGGATCCAAACTTCTTGAGAGTAGGAGAGGTTGTTCCTTCAGAGAAGCATATAAAGGCCTCTAATTTAGGTTTTCTCATTTAGAATTTTCCCTTCTCCATTTCTACTAGTTGGATAAGCTTGAAAACACCAAAGTAGAAAACTGAGTATAGGCAGAGTGTTGGGTGTGTGTTATATTATTTCCATGATTAGCCCCACGCTCAAGCGGTTTGATGGGGGCGGTAGCCCCCCTCTACAGGGTCTGGGGAAACGCCCCGGGTAACTTTTTTTGGACCCTATACTAGGTGGGCAGACCTACCTATGGTTTTGTGCATGGTTTTCACACATGGTTTTAGGCATGATGGGTTTCTTCCCATTGTATTTTGTAGATCCGGTCAAGGGAACTATGATTATGTTCTAACCTAGGTTTAATGGATTGGGGTTTATGGATGCTTCGACATGTATATATATGTATTGTAACATTGAAAGGAATATAATGAAAAACCAATCTGGTAGTCCCAGTTTTGGGATCCATGGGAAAATATTTGTTTATATTTGTTTTATGTTTTATGCTCTCACCATTGTTTATTTTATTTTTTTAGAATGGGTATGCAAGTAATCTCTATATGGGGTTAAAACCTACATTTGGTATCAGAGCTCTTTTGTCTTCAAGGGGATGCCTTTGCTACTGAGGGGTTTTTCTTGGGCCTATGGTAGATCCTGTTCAGTGGGATATCTAAAGGATTGATTCTTGTGGTTAAAGAAGATGACGAGCAGTGGAAAGATAAAGGTCAAGAAATTTAATGGTCAAAGTTTTTAGTTGTGGAAACTCAAGATGGAGGATCTACTGGTGGATAAAGACCAGTGGATTGCGGTAGGTCCGGGTACTAAACCAAAAGCAATGTTAGTTGAAGAATGGACAAATTTGTATCATAAGGCAAAGAACACAATACAATTGTGTATCTTAGATTCAGTATTGTTGAATGTATCAGGGGATGCTTTGGCCAATGATTTGTGTGACAAGTTAGGGAGTTTGTAAAAATCAAAGTCTCCGGTGAATAAAATATTCCTACAGGAAAATTTATATAAATTGAGGATGAAGTATGGAGACTCAGTGATAGAGCATCTGAATGCCTTTAATATTATGGTAAGCCAATTTTTATCTATTGATATACAAATTTTAGTTGAATATAAATGCATCAGTTTGTTGTGATCTCTACCAACTTCATGGGATAGTCTGGTTGTTGCAATTGGTATCAACGCAACTTCCTTGCAGTTTGATGAAATAGACTCATCCTTGTTGTCGAAGGAAATGAGATGGAAAAATACGAAGGGATAGAATGGTGATGCCTTGTATGTATGAGGATGGTCCCATAACAGAAACAAAAATAAATCCTTGAGTGGGAGATCTAAATCTCCAATAAAACCTGTAAATGTGTGCTGGAAATGCAGAAAGGAAGGGTACTTCAAAAAGGACTCTAGATCAAAAGCTCCTGAGAAAGTAAAGGGATCTAATTATGCTCCTTATAAAGAGGTGAAAACCACCTCAGATGAAGGTGGGGATGTGTACTTGGCTTTTTCTTCAAGTACACATGTAGATCATGAGGCATGGTTGATTGACTCAGGTGCATCCTTTCACTTCACTCCCCACAAGGAGTGGTTCCGCGAGTATGATAAATATGATGGTGGTGATGTATTCTTATGGGATTACAGGAAGGCTAGAATCATCGATCGCGAAAAATTAAAGCTGAAGTTGCAAGGTGGAAGGATTAGAACACTTTTGGATGTTTTGCATATTCCTGCATTGGCCAGAAATTTGATTTCTGTAAGCAAGTTGGATGATGCAGGTGTAAAAACAATGTTCAAGAAAGATACCTGTAAGATGGTTCGGGAAGAACTGGTATTGATGCAAGGTGTTCGAATTGGAACTCTATACAAGCTTAAGGGTAGAATTGTTATTGATGGGTGCAACAATTCTGTGGTTCCTGAAAGTGGAGCAGAAAATGTAGTGATCTCTGGAGAAAAGACCATGATATGGAATCAAAGGCTTAGACATACTGGAGAGATGGCCCTTCGAATACTTCATGGTAATGGTATGGTAGAATGTATGTCTAATTTCTCTCTGTATTTTTATTTCTCTAAAATTTGTGTATATGGGAAGAAAAATCGAGTGAGTTTCCCCTATGGTGCTAAGAGGGAAAAACAAATATTAGAGCTTTTACATAGTGATGTGTTTGGACCTATGTCGGTTCCATCACTGGGTAAGTTTGTATACTATGTATCATTTATAGATGGCTTCTCAAGGAATACATGTATATTTTTCCTCAGGAAGAAATCTAAAGTCTTTGACAGGTTTAAAGAATTTAAGGCTTTGGTGGAAAACCAAACAGAGAAGAAGATAAAGGTGTCGAGGAAAGATAACGATGGAGAGTTTTTCAAGAAGGAACTTGAAGAGTTCTGTAAGAATTGTGGTATAACACAATAGAAGAATACTCCATACACACCTCAACAAAATTGAGTTTTAGAAAGAATGAACATGACGTTGATGGAAAAGGCTAGAAGCATGCTTAGTGGTGTCGGGTTAGGACAGGAATTCTGGGCAGAGGTGGTGGAGACTGCATGTTACCTGGTCAACAAATCACCTTCATTAGCATTGGAGGATAAGACCCCACAAGATGTATGGACTCGTAAGAAACCCTGTCTTTCATATCTAAGGGTATTTGGATGTGATGCATATGTACATGTTCCAAAGGATAAAATAACCAAGTTAGATAGTAAATTTGAAAGGTGCATATTTATTGGGTATAAGGATGGTTTAAAAGGTTATAAGCTTTGGAACCTAGAAACAAGGAAGATTGTGTACAACCATGATGTGGTGTTCAGAGAGGTGAAAGATGTTATTAAACATGAAGTCCTACCAAAGGAACCTGAGAAGATACAGTTTAAGCTAAAGGAGGAGGAATCAAATTCTATAGCAGAAGAGGAATCAGAAGATGAAGAGCCACAAAATTCAACTGTGAGAAGATTAGTTCGAGAAAGAAGGCAGCCAGAAAGGTATAGTCCAACTACTTTCTGTTCAAATTTTTCTTTATCTATTACTGATGATGATCCCAAAACTGTGAGGGAAGCAATGTATTCAGAGGATGGAAAACTCTAGAAAGAGGCCATGGTTGATGAAATGACATATTTTCACAAAAATGAAGCTTGAGATATGGTGGAGTTGCTAGCTAGAAGGAAACCCATTGGAAGCAAATGGGTGTTTAAGAAGAAGATGAATGCAAAAGGCAAGGTGGAGAAATACAAAAATCAATTGGTAGAAAAAGGTTATTCTCAAGTGTTAGGAATTGATTTTGGTAATATTTTTCCTCTTGTTGCAAAGGTAGCTTCTATTAGATTACTTTTGTCTATTTCTGTTGCTTTTTGATTTTAAGGTAGAGCAGATGGATGTGAAGACAACATTTCTTCATAGGGCTCTGGAAGAAGAGATCTACATGAAACAACCTGAAGGCTTTGTGGTGGAGGGTAAGAAATAACTAGTATGCAGATTAAAAAAGTCTATGTATGGGTTAAAATGGTCACCAAGAATGTGGTAACCAAAATTTGATACATATAGATGGGGACTTGGTTTCACCAGAAGCAAAGAAGATCACTATGTGTATTTTAAATTAATTGGTGATCGTGTTATTTATTTGGTCTTGTATGATAAGGATATGTTGTTGATTAGAAATAACAAAGAAATTATCCAAGAATTGAAGACCCAATTGTCCTCCAATTTCGACATGAAAAAATCTTGGTGCTGCAAACTATATTTTGGGCATTGAGATTAAACGAGATTAGGAAAAAATGAAGATCTGGTTAAACTAGAGGAAGTATGTCGAGACATTATTGTAGAGGTTTAATATGTAGGATAGTAAATGGTGAATTCTCCTATTCCTATAGGTGTAAATTTATTTTTTGAACAGTGTCCCAAGACACAAGAAGAGGAAGAGGACATGTATCGTGTTCCATATTCAAGTGTAGTTGTTAGCCTAATGTATGCAATGGTATGTAATAGCCAGACATTGCACACGCAGTGGGAGTATTGAGCAGGTTTATGTCAAAACCATGGAAGGAGCATTGGACAACAGTGAAGCGGGTTTTCAGGTATTTGTGTGGCACTAGTGATTATGGTTTGTGCTACCAAGGAAGACCAGGATTGGATAGAGGTTTGGACATCCATGGATTTGTTGATCCAAATTGGGATGGAGATCTGGATCAGAGAAGATCTACAAGTGGGTATGTATTTAACCTCTTTGGAGGTGTATTTAGTTGGATGAGCAAGAGAAAATTTGTAGTGGCACTTTCAAATACACAGGTAGAATACATGGCAACCACTCATGCAAGCAAGGAAGTAATTTGGTTGTAGAGATTATGTTCAAGTATGGGGTTGATACAACAAACTATAAGGATTGACTATGAAAGCCAAAGTGCAATTTTCTTGGAAAAGAGCCATGCTTATCTCTCAAAGAAAAAGCACACTGATGTTCAATATCACTTTGTGAGGGATATGGTTGAGGACAAAAAGGTGTTGCTGGTAAAGGTGGATACTTTGAAGAATGCTATAGATGCATTGACAAAGTTTGTGAGCACTGAATTTTTTTTTGGTGTAGAAAAACAATGGGTGTGGCAGGGTTGGACCAATGACTAAGCTCTCCTATGGCCCCCCATGGAAATAAAACAACAAGTGGGAGGATGTTGGGTGTGTGTTATATTCTTTCCATGACTAGCCCCATGAACAGGGGGGCGAAAACACCCCTATTCGTTGCGTCGGGCATAGAAGGGGGATAGCAACCCCCCCTGTCAGAGGGTTCAAGGGGGGTGGTAGCCCCCCTCTACGGTATCTAGGGCAGCGTCCTGGGGAATTATTTTTTTGGACCCTATATTAGGTGGACGGACCTACCTATGGTTTCATGCGTGGTTTTTGCACATGGTTTTGGGCATGATGGTTTTCTGCCCATGGTATTTTGTAGATCCAGTCAAGGGAAAAATGTTTATGTTCTAATATAGGGTTAATGGATTGGGGTTTATAGATGCTTTGACATGTATATATATGTATTGTGACATTGAAAGGAATATAATGAAAAATCAATTTGGTAGTCCTAGTTTTGGGATCTAGGGGAAAATCTCTATGTATATTTCTTTTATGTTTTATGCTCTCACCATTGTTTATTTTCTGTTTTTAGAATTCTTATGTAGGTAATTTTTATACGGGTTTAAAACCTACACCCAGACTAGACATAGGTTCATGGTTGGACCAAAGCTCTCCTTATGGACATATCATATTTTTCGTTAGAACCTCATCGGCCAAATGATACAACCAATTACAAGGAAGATGGAAACATGAATGGCCAAATGTTGAAGTGTCACAAGACTCTTTATAGTTCAGCCCTACACATACTAAGAAGCCAAAAGAGGACTAGGCACAACACTTATATTTGTGTAGAAAGAAAAAATAAAACTCAACAAGAAAGGAAAACAAGACGAGAAGAGAGAAACACACAACAAGGAAACAAAACTAGAAGACAATAAAACAAAATGGCTAAAGCAAACATGATGTAGAATCATAATAAGGAAACAAGGACAGACTATGAAAAACGAGTGCAAAATGAGTGCAAGAAAGGGAAAGCTAATGATGCAACTAATCCTACTCCTAACCTAATGACTAGAAGGTTGGGTTTACAAGAATGATAAGAGACTTACACACTTTCTTGGTGTAGATAGTATTGTCAGAATGACACCTAGAAAAGCCAGTATCTAAAAGAAAGCTATCAATTTTGGCATACCAAGCCCGAGGGGCTTGCTTGAGACCATAAAGGGATTTCTTAAGCTGACATACAAGGCTGGAGTTTGTTTGGATAAAGCTAGGAGGTTGTTCCATATAGATTTCTTCCTACAAGTCCCCATGCAAGAAGGAAGATTTAACATCCATCTGATGGACTTCCCATTTGAAAGAGGCAACAAGGGAAGAACAAGGCAGATAGAGTTCATTTTGGCAATAGGGGAGAATGTTTCAATATAGTTAATGCCTTCAACGTGTGAAAAACCCTTAGCAACAAGATGAGCTTTATGTTTGTCAACTTTTCCATTTGGTCCAAACTTGGTTTTGTAAACCCATTTGCATCTAACAAGTTTTCGTCCCTTTGGAAGAGGAACAAGATCCCATGTATCATTTTCCAATAATGAACAATATTCTTCATTCATAACTGCATCCCAATTTGGATGGCCTAAAGCTTCTTAAAAGGTGTCAGGATCATAATTCATTGAAGCTTGAGCCAGTAAAGAAGAGGCTCTATCAAAATGAGAATGTGTACGTTGTTGATTTGTAGGATCACCTACAAGAGCACCTGCTACATCCCAAGTAGCACAGACCCATTTTGGAAGTTGAGGAGCTGAAGGAGGGTCCTGAGAAGGTGGGGGAGGATTGCCATCCTCGTTGTCATCATCTGAGGAAGAAATAGTTTCAGAAGTAGAAGGGATAGAGAGAGGTGGCATATTCACTGAACTAGGCTTGTAGGCCGATATATTTTTAGCAAACTTTACATCTCTTCTAATGATAACATTTTTGGACTTAAGTGGAATAATTCTATATCCTTTGACATCTTCAAAATATCCAAAAAATACATTTTTCACTCTTAGGTTCTAAAGCTTTATGTTTCTCATCTGGAATATGGGCCCATGCTTCACTTCCAAAAATACGAAAGTGACTTACATCTGGTTTAATTGAGCTCCATGCTTCTTCTGGAGTGATATTCTTTAAAACCTTAGTAGGAGTGCAATTTACTATGTAAATTTCACTGTTAATTGCTTCTGCCCAAAAATTAAGCCTAAGTCCTTTAAATTGAAGCATACAATTAGCCATTTCCTTTAAGGTGTGATTCTTCCTTTGAGCTACACCATTTTGTTGTTGAGTATATGGAACAATATGTTTCATTTGAATTCCATGCTAAGTGCAAAAGTTGATGAATTTGTTGTTAACATATTCATCGCCATTATCAGATATTAGCTTAAGAATTTGATGTCCTAATTGTTTCTCAACAAAGGCCTTAAAGGCCAAGAAAATGTTAAATACTTCACTATTGAGTTTTAAGAATTATAACCAAGCACATATGGAGAAATCATCAATGAAAGTTAAGAAATACTTGTAGCCAGAGAATGAAACAACTGGAAGTGGGCCACATAAATCACTATGCACAAGTTGTAAAGGGGCTGAGGCATGCCAAGAGACACGTTTTTCAAAACTGTCTCGATGATGTTTTCCGAGTACACATCCGGAACAAACACCATCTCTACAAGATACCATAGGAAGACCTGTCACCATATTTCCTTTACACAGATTTTGAAGGGAGCGATAGTTTAAGTGACCAAATCGCTCATGCCAAAGTTTGCTCACTTCATCATCATGAGCAACAAATAGCGAGGGAAAAGTTGACGACCCAAAGTTGTTAAACTTATACAACCTTGTAGAATCATCAACAATTCCAGTAGCTAAAATCTGTCTAGGATCTCTTAGGTCCTTAATTACAACACCGTGAGGTGAAAATTCAACAGTTTTACCTTCACTTGAATGAGTTATTTGATATACAGATAGAAGGTTGTAGGATAAGGTTGGAACACATAATACATCATTAAATTGACCATCGTCTAGATGAACAGTTCCAGTCCCTACAACACTAAGGGATTTATCTTCACCAACATATATATTTTTGGTGTTACAATCATTTAAAGAAGAAAACATGGCTTTGTTTTTGGCCATGTGATAAGCAGCTCTAGAATCAATGAGCCACTCATGAGAATGAGAAGAAGAAGATAGATTTAGTGCATAACCAAACTGAGATGCTTGACAACCACATGCAGAAAGTGTTATTCCTAAAGATGAAGTTGAAGTTTAAGAGTGCTACAAATGGATGTTATGCTTCTTCATTACTACTTCCAAGGCTTCCATCTTCCTAAAGCATTTGGATTTTAAGTGGCCATCTCGATTACAAAAGTTGCAATGTCTATTAGCCTTCTTCCCTTTGTTTTATTTGCCTTATCATTTTGTTGAATTGTTTTTTCATTTTGAGACTAAAATTGCTTAGGACCCTTGTTTGGTTTTTCTTAGGATTCTTTGAATTTGGTTGATGTTGGGTAGATAACGCTTTCTTAGAAGAGTTTCCAAGATTAAGAAGACCAAGATGTAATATTTTTTCTTGTTCTGTTATTAAATAATCACAAAAGGAATCAAAATAGGGGGACTTGTAGTCTTGTACTTAAGAAATGAAAGCTTCTCTACTATAACGGAAGGTGGAAAGAAACACAGAGTAGGCTAGTCCCAACTTAGTCAGAATGGAATAGATAAGGCTACCATCTTATTTCTCAACCTTAACACCTTCCAAGAGAAGTCTAAGGGTCTTGAACTTGGACAAAAAATATTCAATGGAAGAAAAATTATTTGGGTCCAACGTAAGCAACTCATTTTTGAGTTGATGGGCTCTAATTTCATTTTTAATTCCAAAAACTTTAGTGAGCAATATTATTGCTTCATGAGGGGTATCAAGTTTTGCGATATGTAATCTGAGGTCTGGAGAAATAAAAATCCCTATCAACCCACATGCTTGATCTTGCCTATTTTCACATTTGGCTGCCTTATCTTCGTCTTTAGGTTTAGTTTCTTGGCTTGAGGCTATTCTGTAAAGACCTTTACTTCTAAGTAAATCCACAATGTAGGACCACCAGTGGAAGTAGTTGGTGTTGTCAAGAATAACTTGGCATGGACTTTCCATTATAACAGAAACTGAAGTTGTAGATGCTGAAACTAAGTGTTAGAATGGAAAGATCTCAAAAAATTAGGCCGATTAGAAAAAAACGGCTCTAAAAACTACTTCCGGATGAAGAAGTTATGGCTTTTTGAAGAAAAGTTGTTGACAATGCCGACGAAGTGCGTGAATGTGTGGAAGTGAATGATAATGTTATATTTAAACCCCCCCCGGCTCCCTTTCCAAACTTAATCTAATTAGCTCACTTTCAATTATTATTATTATTATTATTTATTTATTTATTTTTTTTTTATGCGACCAACTTTTATAAATAAGTGAAAGTCACTTTTATAATGGTACTTTATGAGCTACCCACTAAATTTTAACTGAAATAAAAGATAACGAGACTTTAGAATTATAAGTGACTCACTTTTTATAACGGGTGATAACATTTTTAGATAAATTAACTTTAAAACATAAGTTACATGTGCTTTTTGAAAAAATCACTGAACAAAAGGAAAGACTTGAACTCAAGACCTCTATTCTCATAAAGTAACTTTGGACCAAGTGAGCTAATTTAAAAGGTTAGTAATTTTTGGAAAAGAGAAAGGGGTTTTTTTTGTTTTGTAGGCAAAAAGAGATTTTTCAAGCAAGCATGCACCCCAAAGCTTCAGTGACTAAAAGAAAATTGGAAAAGAGGAAGGGGGAGGTTTTTTTTTTTAGTCACTGAAGCTTTGGGGTGTGTGCTTACTTGAAAAAGTTCTTTCTACCTACAAATCAAAAAACCACACAACCCAACACAGACATCCAAAAAAAAAAAAATATTATGGCTTGAAGTTAGCTTTCTCTGGAAACTAAATATTTTCCTCAATGTTTCTGATTTTCCGAGATCACACTAAGGCGTGATGGAAAATAGCATACGCATGAGAAAAATCCTTCCTTTATGTTTTTGATTTCCCCAGATCGCACAGAGTCACAGGGAAAAGAGCATACACAGAAATGAAAGGTATAGATCCGGTAATAAAAAAGACAGAGAGCTAAATAAACCGAAATAAACAGAGAGATGGATAACTAAAACTGCAAATAAAGATTGTATGCCTCCAGATCTTAAAAATGACGTAGCGAAGGCTAATAGAAACCTTTTCGTGTGAAACGAAAGGGGTTCCTCAAGGAACATATGCTCGTAACACAATAGAGCAGTCCTCGTGGCCCGAAAGCAGTCAAGAACAGTATATCTAGGACACGACAGTCAGATGCAGTTGTACCGACTTCGGTTTTGGATCACCATTAGATGTGGCCCTCAAATAGCTCTGATACCATGTAGGAATTTATAGGGTAAGTTCCTTAGATAGAACAACAAATGAAACTACTCACAAACAGATCATAGATCAATACACTAGTATTCTTGATGTGGTTAAAACCCTCAAAGAGGGAAACAATCCACAACCTGAGCCAAGGCGGCCACTTCAGGCAATTTATTAATAAAACAAATAAAATTTGCATAAGCTTCTCTCATGAATGGTCACCTTACAAATGACCTTCCATGCTCTTTAAATAGAGGCCATGGACCAATCGAGTGTTAAGCCATGGATCAAGTGTCGGTAATACTGAGGAGAGAATGAATTTTCAGATCACTTCATCTCTAGAACATATCGTGACCGTTGGATTGTAAGTTACAAATGTACATAGTAAAGAAACACACTTTACCTAACTCTACACTAGACCAAGTTATGCTTGACTATTTCCTATGTGTCGAAATATCCTAAGAAAGATCACCCAGGTGGTTGAAGCAATGTTTTGGGAACTCTAGATGGTTCCATCGACATATCCTATGTAGATCGAAGAGGATACAAACATATACAAATGAAGCATCAAGCATAATAAGTAATGAACTTGAATTTATTACAAATGTAGAAAATAAAGCAACGTCATAAACTAAATACATATTTACAAAGCACAACCCCATGTTTCATAGGCATAATACTTCTTTATATAGATCCCATTATGGGGCTCATATAGAGATTTCCCATCATAATTAACCAACTCATATGCCCCCTTCTTGAGCACATGTTTAACAATGAAAGGATCATGCTAGAGGAATTCTAACTTACTTACACCTAATCTATCATAATCCTGATTATAGAACAAGACCAATTCACCTTTAGTAAGCACTCTAGGTTGAACATACTTGTCATATTACAACTTGAATAATTTTTTATGGGCCTTGTTGTCCAACATATCATCACGCTGAAATTAATCGAGTTGGGGAAATATAAGAGGTATTATTCATTGTCAAAATTATCAAGGAGGATTTGATGGCTAGCTTTAATGATGAGATTCTACATTCAATCGGTAAGACAACTCCCATGCCATAGATGAGTTGGAAAGGAGTAAATCCTTTGGAGGTCTTTTCCGAGGTTCAGTAGGCCCATAATGTTGAAAAGAGAATTATATGCCAATTACACTTATGACTCCCCACTATCCATTAAATCACGGTTTCAAGGCTCAATTGTTGGTCTCGACTTGACTATTTTCCTACAGATAGTAGGGAATGGAGTTTGCATGGTGAAACCTCAACTTGCCTTCCAATTTAGTCATCATTTTCTTTCAAAAGTGAGACTCGTGATTTGTCAGAATCTCTTTGACTATATCAAACCAAGCTACGATGTACTTAAAAATCAAAAGGACCACGGTGATGCCATTGTTTGAGAAGTAACACACGGTCTTAGTCCATTTGGTGAAGTAGTCTATGACCATAATGTTGTAGTTATGATATTTCACTAAGGTAGGCTTACACTACATGAAATCAATACTTCATTTGGTAAATGGGATGACAAAACCCATTGGATAAAGTGTAGCAAGATGGGCTTGCATTTTTTTAGTGAATATATAAGATGGGTGACACTTCTAGACCATGCCCATACAATCTTTGAGAATTGAATACCAAAAGTACTTAGTGCGTAGGATTTTTTCGATAGGGGCCAATTAAGAGATATGAAAGCCACATGCTTCAATGTAGCAATCATTTAATACATGTTCAACTTACTCATCAATTAAACATCAATGTAACGTCAAATCAACCTCGTGTAAATAATTTGCTCAATAATAATGTATTATCTGGATTGATGGTATATTTTTTGATTGTCATCATGAGAGAACTTACGCCAAAACTGTTGGGTTTTGAGATAGATTAAGATATATCCATACCATGGATCAATCAAGCTAATGATAAATAAATATTAATTAGGAAAAAAAATAGTAACCATAATTTCATCATTAAACCAAGGAAGTATAGACATCATCTATTCAAAAACAAATATATTTTCAACTTGGTAGCTACAAACTCTAGATTGAGATCTTGCAAGATGATGATCCACTTTGAATACTTCCCCCCAATGATCTATTGGCTCAAAAAATGTTTCATCATGTTGGATTTTTTGACCATGATGGTCTTGTATCCTCTAAGTGGAAAAGATTGTAGCTAAAGCCAAATTTTTGATGTATGGATATCAAATCTCTAGCCCCACCAATCGTCTTCTAAGTTATTATATGACATGTTCATGTTTCCCTACATGTTCTTGAACACACACAATACCAATCACAGATTCAAACAATGTGAGATATAATAAGAAATATTGGGTGTATTCTAGAGGGATCAATAGCGAGGTTGATAAAAAGGCCTATTTCAAGGCATTGAAAGATTGGTGTGCTTGGTCATCCCATACAAATGGTGTATCTTTCTCTAAAAGACACATGAAACCCTTTGTGATCTCAAGATATTAAGCAATGAATCAATGTAAGAAGTTTGTCTTCCTTTATGAATATGGCTAATAGTGCATGAAGGAGGAAAATTAATGATCTCCTTGACCTTCAAGGGATCAATCATGAAACCATATTTGGAAATGATGAAACCCAAGAACCACCTAGAGAAAACACATAAAATGCACTTGTGAGGATTCAAACAAATATTATAGTGGGAACAACACATAATGATGACTCGTAAATATGCTGGATGATTGACCCTTCATCGGGAATGGTTAGCGAGGTCATCTAGGCATGTTTACATAATTCATTTGATGTCATGAAAAATATATGACATGGCCTACTAGAAAGGGGCACCATCTTGTTTATGAGAAAATGAAAGTTTTCTATACGAAAAGTACCCCAAGGACAAATGAAAGTCAAGTTGGCATAATGTTGTAATTGATGTCAAAGATAGGGAGAGATCCAATGAGAAGACCATGACTTAAGGAGGGAACCAAATTTGCATACAGAAAGAAAAATGATCCAAATGTTGGTTTGAGTTCAGAATGAATTAAAGGAGTCAAAGCCTCAAAATCTAGCAAAACTCAAACTCATTGGTTGAAACCAAAAAATTGGGTTGAAAGAAACAAAATTTGTATAATGGGGAAAGTCCCACAAATCCATTGATTTCAAGCCTCCACGATAGACATAATTTTATGCATCAGTTAATGGTCTATCTACTGGAGGGATTGACATATCGAAATTTTTACATAGCAAAAAATATGTCGATCTACTGATATCCTAGTGTGTTGGAGCCCTTGGTCAAGGCTCTTATTGCAGAAGCCCTAAGGTGTATAAATCAAGGGCTAAGCACCCTTGGAAACTCAACATATTGACATATTGGTGTTTTAAAAGAATGTGGCTCTCAACCTTTTTGATATTTCAGTATGGAGTAGCCCCAAGTCACAACACTAAGTGACATCGATGCTAAAGTTTAGCAGCCAAGGGCTAAGAGCCCAAGCATGTCACCATATTGGTGATATGGAAATGCATGCAATGTTTTATGATTTCACAATATTTTAGTATAGTGCAGGCCCAATCATAATGCTAGTCATGGAAGAGCCTAAGATCTAGCACCAAGTGCTTAGATCCCTTGAAATATTGACAACTCAGAGGTATTATGGTGCAAACACATAGAATGCTATTGATATCCCAATTTTCCAAGCATCGTTAAGCTCTCAATCTTGACACCTAGCCATGGGTGCATGGTGCCATAAATCCAAAAGCTAAATTTTTGTAGAAAGATTGATTGCTTTTGTATTTTTCTTGAATTCTCAATTAAAAGAAAATTTGGGGCTTTGGGATTTTAAGTGATCCTAGTCATGATATGAGCCATTGTGCATGATGATAAGTAAATTTGAGGTTTAGCTGATATCCAATAGCTCCATACAAAATGGCATGGTCATGCTATTTGGGTGTATGGTGTGATATTAAGGCATATGCACTATATTTTAAAAGGGGTTAGACTGAGGCATAACTCAAAGTCAAAGAAAAGTGCTTGATTATACATATAAGCACCAAATGTTTGAAAAATGTTAGATTGAAGGGAGTTGATTTTGGTTAAAATAAAAGGCATTACATAGGTGAAATAAAGCACTTGGGAAGTTAGGTACTAAGATTAAAAAAATTGGATGTAAAAGCATTGACTATCGACAAGAGAAATTAAGGGGAGCACAAGGTTTAATAGTTGGGTTGAAGAAAGTGCCAATATATATATGAATTATGTTGTTAAAGCATATGAATATGTGGGTGAAGGGAACACTTCTTAAGAGAGAAAACAACTAATAATTTCTAAAGTAAGAGGTGAAAGAAGGGAATTAGATAACATAGAGTACAACTTCAGAATTTGGATCCAAAGGAAGATCCTTGTATAGAGCAGAGATTTTATTAAGTGACTGCTAAATTCAAAGTGAGAAAATATTTAGTAAGCTAAGTATATAAGTTCAAAAGAACACAATGGACTAGAGAAGAGAATATTAAAGATCAAATAGAATTGAGGTGTTTGTAGAGAATTGCAAAGGTACAAAGTGAAATAGTGATTATTAAAGATAAGGAATGTTTGAGATGATTGCAAAGAATTTCATAAGAGTATATTGGACTAGAGACGAAAAGATTGAAGATATGAAATCAGAAGGCATTGATGTCTCCTATAGGTTGGTGCCTACAAATCATTGAGGGCTCAGTATCTCTTATAGGTTGGTGCCTACAAAGTGGACATTAGTGTCTCTTGCAAATAAGAGGGGATTGGTGTTTCTAGTAGGTTGGTTCCTACAAATATTTTGGCAGTAGATCAATGCCTACAAGTATCAATCAATTAAAATGAGTTTTGTGGTTTTATTCATGAAGTATCTCCTCGTAGATCCCGTGTCTTACGTTTTGCTTATGAAATTGGTGTTTAATTTTTCTTAAATGTTTTAAATAAGTAAAAAGTTTTGTAACATTGATTCACTCCCCACCCCCACGTCAATATAAATATGAATCCAACACGCCATCTTATGTTGGTCTTATAGTTTGACCCAAATTTGATTATAATTAAGAAATACATTCATGAATGAGAAGGTATAACTTTTAGTGACAATCTAAACAATCAATGGGGCAGGGTAGTTTTCCTTTGGACACACCTTGCTTAAGTCCATTTAATCCAAACAAACACATATTTTGTTATTTATTAATGATAGGAATGATGTTTGAAATCCATTTCATCATGGGAATTAGATTGATAAACTCAAATTAGGAGTTTCTTTACTTTCTCTTTGATGGTAGTAATTTTGCATGGTTTGACTAGCTAGAGCCTTTTCCTAACTTGCTTGGATCCTTCATATGTAATGATTTCATGTTCAAGATTCTAGGGATAGATTCTAGGAATTTATTGATAAGACCAAGAAAAAACATAAAAATATATTTGAATAAAGCAATATAATATCAATATTGTTAAGAGTGTAATCTATGTCTATTAGGATGTTTTCCACAATCCCTGGTTTGCCTTAAATATCAAATAAAGATAATTTTAAAAATATTTTCTAAGTTCCATTATGAAAGCATATCATGCATCACAATGGGATCCTGTGACCATTCATCATTTTGAGAAGAAACTAGGTGTTTGAACTTGTCCTTTAATCATTTCGAACAACGAAGAAAATATGAACAATTATGTGATTTTTCTAAGGTTGAACAGAGATTGTCGTGGTCGCTAAAATGGATTAATCTTATGGAAACATAGTATTAAGAAGATCATGGGAAATTGAGTGATAAAAAACACATGGGAGTGATGTGTAATAATAAATATATAAATCATATTAGAGATTCAAAATAGTGTCTTTAGCTATCCCTTGGAAAGATTGATAGGAAATCTTCATAGGGCTCAATGACATTTGGTCAGTATACATGTCTAGATTAGATGGATAAGGAAAACCAAAGGATCACTGGGTCCTTGGTATCATTAGGTGATTGAGTATGTCATGTTGATGGTGGTGGTAGACTAAGACATAATAGGTAGAGGAAAGGGGAAGGTCCCCATGAGCAAGCACTATTTGAACATCCTTGCTCTAACACTTTAAAAAATATGAGGGGAATTTTCTATGAATGGTACTAAATGGTTATGATGGAGACATAACTCAGGCTTTTATTATTTCATTTGGTCGATAGCGACAATATTCCCTTGATGGAGGAACATAAAGTCCTCGAGGACCGAGGAAACAAACAACTATCATGGCATAAAATGAGCTTGACCACAACAATAAATTATAATCCAATGGGGAATTGTTGAATTTGAATTAAATGGATTTTTTTTTACCCCTTAGATAAATAGCAAAAGAAAGAAAGATTCCTTGAGGTTGCAAGCTATGCCAATCAAGGGATTTCAATTTAGATGTCAGTGGTGACAAAGTTGGTGGTCCAAGAGATTTCCAACAATTTGAAGACATAATGAATGTCAAGGATTCTTCATTTAAGACTTCCCAATGGACATCATTCCCACAGACATGTCCCATTATCTAAAAATAAAGTTTATGGGGAGATGGTGTCACCATGGTGTTCAGTCTAAAGTGGTGATATTCGATTATGAGGGATCTACCTCATCAATGGTGGTTAGAAGTGGTTTGTGTTACACAGGGAAACTTTGCAAAACTTTGAGAGTATAAATGGTAACTGGTGCCTTGGACATATCCTCAACAATCTATAACTGTGAATAACCCTAAAATTGGGTTTATGTATTGAATTTTTAAGTGTGTCTTTGGGAGGAGGCAACACAACACCAAACACTGGATTTTCAATCTAACAAGAGTAATTGATATAGGTAGGTGTCATTGGGTCCTGATTTGAAGGACCACTCTCCTATTAGCATAATTATGTGATCTTGTGGTGAAATGGATTGATTAATTAAGCATGAAAATATCCCTTGTTGATGACAAGACATTGTATTGAAGGTTTCATATCCCCCCTTTGCTAAGGAGGTGAAGGATTCATAACCACATGTTATTGTTGGGATAGAAAAGGATTCGTTAAATAGTAGGCTAATGAGCAGCGTTTCACTGGAAACATTATTGATGAATCTCATCCATATGAGGACACTCATGAGTAAGATGGTCCCCCCAAAAAATCTTGCAAGGAAATTGATTCTTTTTATTTTTCTCTTTCATGCCATCCCTAGCATTGTCTCAGGTATAATCCATAAACTATCATGGATATTCCACTAGATATTTCATAAACAAATGAGAAATTTAACATAAAAATATAAAAATATATACTATCATATTTATTTTCCTTAGAATTATGGATTTATTAAGTTAATGTTTTCATGCAAGTAATATAGAAAATGTAGAAAATAGAGAATAAAGAAAAACACAATCACTCACAACTATAATAACACAAGATATGGCCTTGGAAACCCTTTCAGAAGAAAATTCCAACTGGAACTTGAGGCTTCTATACTCTCTCTTTTTTTGAATGGAAATGGATGCAAGTACAAAGAAGTGAGCCATATGGAAAACATTTACCACCAAAAATTGTTTTTTGATGCCTCAAACAAATTTTGGATGGTTTTATACCCTCATTTTTCGAACTTGGGACCCACCAATTAAAATGGTCTTTAGAGGCTATTCCTCCACTTTTTCCATTATGAAAACATCTATATGGATGAAAAACAATAATGATTCGATCCAGATAACGCCTCCCCATTTTGAGATGCTTTTGGTCCCCAAAATATTTTACTAAATGAGGTGAGGAAACTTTTCCTCCAGCTTCTTTTGGGTGTACCATTCAACCTTTCCTAGAGTCATCATTTAAATCCAATCAAATAAAGATCATGCTACCATTTTCTTGTATTTATGGACCTCTGATTAAAATTTTTATCCTCTATCAACTCTTCCTAAGCTTTTGGTGCCAAATTCCTATAGAAGGGAGGGGATGTTCCTCTTCTTGATATAACATGGAAGGCTCATAGAGTTTCAAATTTTATACATTCACCACTGAGTATATACACATGTATGGGGGACTATTGAGTTTATAGACATTCTCTCCAACCTTTTCCAATATCTCGAAGGGACCATATCGAGATCCTTTACTTTCATGTGAGGACCCTATAATCTTTACTTGTTTAATTTTAACCATACTTTATCTCCCACCTTGAAGGACTTCTTTGTTATGTGTTGATCATGCGTGGCCTTTATGATTTATGTTACTTATGCAATGTCTCTTGTACCTATAGATGAATTTTCTTGGTCTCCTCAATACTTTTTTCTACCCTTAAAGCATCCCCTATAAGATCCTCCCTCACTCCTCCTTTTTGTCCATATGCAATATACAAAGGTGAAGGTGGAAAATATCCAAAACAAGCTTAAAACGGGGACTTATCTATAGAAGTGTGGATTTCTCTATAATAAGAGTGTTGTATGTATGCCATATTTTCATCCCATGTATTTAGATGCTTTTGTTTATAGCCCTTCAAATGCTATATTAAAGTCTCGTTGACTACTATTTTCCCAATATATATTTGTGGATGGAATGTTACCTACCTCTTCAACTTTGTGTCCATCTTCTCCCACAATGTATTGAAAAATGTATTGAGAAATTATTTTTTGTTGTCTAAAATGATGCTCCTTGGTATCATAAAGTGCACCCAAACGTATCCAGAGAACAATATTTTTGCTTCTTTCCTATTGATGGTATTTTTGTAGGGAATTGAAACACACATCTTGTTGAATCTGTCGACTAACATGAACGAGTAGCTATGTCCCTTCCTAGTTGTTAATTAAACTCCACAAAATCCATGGAAATGCTTTCCTAAGGATGAATGGGTATAGGAAAGGGATGATATATTCCATGTTTCTTATTACTAGGCTTGCTAGTACAAAAAAAATATGCATACACTTATGAACCTAGCTACCTATTCTTACATCCTAGGCCAATGCACATACCTTTGCAAGTTGGCCACGATCTTCCTACACCAAAATGACCTACAACCTTGGAGGTGTTAGTCTCTCTAATCAAATGTAGTCACTCACCCTTAGGAACACATAGCTTATCTAGCCTATAGAGTAATCCATTCTAAAGATGGTAATCAACTGTGTTGTCACCATTGTGCACATGCCTCTAGCTTTGAAACAACTAAAACATATGCTTGAAGTCCTCAAACTCTATATGTGCCTCTCTATATGTGTTGGGCTCCAATATTGCAGCAATAATGCTACAAATCTTGGGGTTTCCTTCTTTACTTTTATCAACCCGGTAGTTCGTAACAAACTTGGAAGCGACGGTGTTGTATGCACAAGTACTAGCTCTTACTGCAGGCTGTCACTTGATCAACTGGCGCAAGTTCGCTAGGAGCTTAAGCCAACTTATATGAGTTCTTAGAAGAATCTTTTATTGTGATGGAAGAAAGCTAACTCTACAGGGGCTATTCTACTTGCAGGAAGAGAAGGAAAGCTGAAATGAAACACAAACCCTAGCAAACCCTAGTTTACCCACTAACCCTACTTTTGCAAGAAAAGAGATGGAAACTAATGAAGTGAGTGCCATTGACTACTGAAAAGGTAAATTGCATTTATGCAAGCTACTTCTGAAAAGAAATGGGAAGAAATCATCTTTTTGTACTTTTGAGTGTTTTTATGTGGAATTATTATGCTTATGATGCATCTGGTTGTGACTGTGCAGAGGTTTGGTGGCAAAGGAAGATGGAGTTAGCTTTTGTAGAGGGTGAAAAAGGTGTGGAGAGGTCCTAAGAAGCCCCTAGTATCCTTCTGAAGACTTTCATTGTGATCAGACTTCAAAAAATCACTCACAGGAAATTCTATAGGAGGCTGCAGGGGATCTACAGGAGGTTCTTAGGGTTTTGAAGGTGGAAGAATGATGGGAAAGGGGAAATGAAGGCTGGATGAAGGTGTTGAGGTGTCTATAACTTGTCAAGGAAGATCAAGGATGAATGTGAAGGTTGGATTTGTTCAAAGGGCAAGAAAGCAACTTTATGGAAAAAACACAGAAATTAGGGTAGATTGGTGAAATGTTGTGAATGAGTTGGGAAATCCAGGAGAAGTGAGCTGGTGTTGGCTATTTTATGGAGGGATGGAAAGCTGAGATGTCTTGCAAGAGATCTTCACATTTACTTATCAAAACTTGACCAAAGAAAGAACTAAAAACAGAGTTTTGTCTAGCTTGACCTAATTTCTGACCTACAAATAGAAAAATGTTGAACAATACCTTATGAACAGACAAACATGCGAGAGAACAAGGGAAAAATAATAGGAAATGATATAAGAAAGTGAATATGAACCAATATCAACTTTTCCAAATCAAGTTATCACACTAGTAGTTGCATGGAAGAGAAAAAACTATGTTTTTGGTGGCAATAATAGTGCCTTGACCTCAAATCATAGTCCCAGGAAGGAAGAAAGGAGATCAGGGCCTACTATGGCCTTTTTGGATCTTACTTTGTCATTGCAACAACTTACTTAAGCAACTTGAAACAAAAAAAACTATACTAACCATCAAAAGCAACCTAATCTAACAAAGTAAAGTGAATCTATGCAACAGAAATTAACTCATGAATTGAAACAAAAGCATATAAGTACACAAAGGAGGTGTTGGGTAGCTTGGGTTGGGACCTAACCCAAGAGCTTCAACCCTCTGAAAGAGATCAGTGCTGGCTCAAAAACTGTTTCATCTTCATTTATCAAAAATAGCAATTACATCACATAAATTGTTCTAAAAAAGAACTCGAAAATGAGTTGAGCACAATGCTGCACAAAAGTGAAAAAATCTACTAATAACTAGATAACCTATTGAGGCTTGAAGACTTCTTATTTATACAATTGGGGACTTCCAATAGACCTCCTAAAATCAAGGAACTCGACTTCCTAGAACTGAAGATAAACAACAGTCCTACTTGACTTGCTCGGTTACCCCTTGGAATCATTAATGTGGGCCTTTGTGCTTCGAGTTGCTGATGAATGATTCAAGGAAAGGGGTCATTAATGAAGGAGATGCACCCCCTACAAGTCCTCTTCCCTGTTTTCCTCAAGTTTGGCTGCCATTTTCTCATTAATTTCTTGTCTTTATCCAAAATTGTCCAAAAAATCTGCATAAAACACTCATTAGAATACATGGCAAAGTGACTAACCCAATTCACTCTCTTAGCATAAATATATTCAAAAAAATGCAAAAAAATAATGAGAATGGTGGATTAACTCGAAATAAGAGGTAGAATGAGCCCATATAGTTACCCATTTCTGGGGCTCAACATCACCCCCATGCTGAATGGGTTGCTCATCCTCCGAGCAACTAATCTAGCTCTTCTTCTTTAATAGCCCTGACAGATTCCCTGACATCCCAAGCCTCTAATGTGATGTCTTCCTCTCTATCATGGAAACCTGATTTCTTGTCCACTTCTTCCCATTGTTTCTGTTCTTCCTCCTCCTTAACTCCTTCCAATAGTCCTAGCAATAGTGGAGGACTGAGTTTAAGCCCAATCCAGTTGGCTTTTAAATTTTGCATTGAGTGCTTATACAGGGGCACTCTCCTCATGGCTTCCCTCATCCTGTTTGGGGAGTGATACTCCCTAATCCTTAGGCTATGTGGCAATGTATTCCACCTTCTCATGCAGGCATGAAGGCAGTCATTGCCAAAAAAATCTCTCAATATCCTTGAAATGAGCAATAGCCTATGCTTGCTTGTCAACATGGTCAGGGAGAACTTGAGGATTAGCTGCAAGGTGTTGGTGGGCATAGATGAGAGCCAAGGGTTCTGCTGGTTCTGCTCTAATCATCAGGGGTTCACTCAGCTCTTTTATCATCATTTTCTAAATTTCCACTGCTCTCTTCTCTTCATGGCTCATCCAAGAAGCCATAACCATTAATTGAAAATCTCCCAATGCAACATTTGGATCCCATAAATTCATGTCAATGAGTGCCATGTTGTGTAGGTAAAATTCTGCTAGCTTTGCTTTATCCTCAACTGAGTTGTGATCACATAAATGCATAAATTGGCCATAATCTTGAAATGGTATTGTGCCCCTCTGGGCTAGTGTTTTAATCTGAAATTGGAGCCATTGGCCTTTGAGGTACAGTGCATATGATTTGCCTGGCTACCTACACTGTAATGCCTCCATTGCCCAGCTGGCCATGCAGGCTAACTGGGCTTCCTTTTCCTGTAGCTGCCTTTTCAAAATCAGCACTTTAGTTTCTGTCGGGGATTCTTTTTCTTGTTGTTGTTCCATCACTGCCTCACTGTCTACCTGGGCTTCTTCTTCTTGTCGCCGTCTCTCTGTTGCTTCACTATCTACCTGGGGTCCTTCCTTCTGTTGATGTCCTTTCAAAATTGACAACTCATTTCCTCCTTGAGGTTCCCTTTCTTGTAGCTGCTTTTTCAACAATTCATTTTCTTCCTCAGTTCTCTGCTCATCTCTCTCAACTTGTTTTCCATGTGCCCTATGTCCTCGACCCCTTTGGATTTTGTAATCTGCATCCAGGTGTGGATCCTGACTCTTTCCTTTTCCAGTTCGAAGAAAAGAGGCATTGCAAATTTTTGTGGATGATCTTCCCACCCTCTAGAAGATTGTAAATGGAGCCTAAGTTAGGCTGAGGTCCAGGCTCTAGTATTTCTTTTGCTTTACCTTCCTCTTGGGACTGTTCTTCTGCCTTCTTTTCTAGTTTCTCAGTTTATTTGAGCTTAGTCAATGTCTCCTGTAGAGAGGTTTGTGCCTCCTGTAGGACTACTTTAGAGTCCATTAATTTGATCCTTTCCTTCCAGGTGGAGGTCTTAGGACTCCCTCTCTCGTAGGTGATGGAGATTTTGGAGGGAGATTCCTCCTTTATCAGAGTACGTGCTTCCTCAATGATAATAGGTTCTTTCGAAGGTGGCTGGGGCTTGCCCACCTTGATTTTGGTGCTCCTCCAAGCTTTGAAATACATAGATTTCTGTCTTTTTCTTTTCCCTTTTTGCTTAGCTGGAGTGCTAAGTGCAGCAAGAACAACTGCTGCTTCCCTTGCTAGTGTCTCAGGAGACACTTCTTCTTGTTATTTTTCTTCTTCATCCTTTGTAGTTTTGCCTGTGTTTGTTGTTTTAGATTTTGTTTGTGTTGTCTCTGGTGGTGTTTTATCCTTTTCTTGCTGAGTTTCTGCCCTTCCTATGGTAGTCTTTTTCTGAGTTGTCTTGGGCTTCTTCTTCTTAGCTTTTGTCCTCTTCCTCTTCTCTGCTTTCGATGTTGTTTTCTTCTCTACTTTAGGTTCTACTATGGTTGTGTCATGTTTCTTCTCTTCTCTCTGTTTTTCCTCTTTTTCTTCTTCTAATTGAATATTTTGTGCTTCCTCATGGATTTCCTTTTCAATTTCCTCTTTCTGCTCCTCCTCTTCACTGCCAGATGGGCTAAGGTCATCAGTGAGAGTTTTTATGTCATCTTTTCTAGTCATGTTCCTGAAAATTTCCCAGGCTATAGGGATTGTGTATGTGTGGAGGGCATCCTCTACCAACAATTTAATAAGCCCATGGTCAGCCAATTGGTCTGGAACTCCTGCATTCAATTTGGTGCCACACCCTATCAAGGATTGGAGGAGGAAATATGGAAGACTGAGTTTTTTAGATGCAGGTAGGTCCATTCCATATCTTAGTTCATGCAATAATCTGAAGTGATAACCATAGACTATACTGTATCTTCCTTCACGGGAGATATATTTCATGATCTGATAGCTGACATCACCCCATGGATGAGGTATAATTGTCCTTTTGATCCCATTCTTATTCTCTACAGGATGTTCATCAGGCTGGAAAAATGTCTTTTCAGCAACCTATCCTAGTGGCTTTTTTTCTTTGCTCCAGGGGAGCCCAAGTGGAAGACCTGTGATTCTGCTAATAAATTATGGTGTAAGCTCTATGGTTAGGCCCCTGAAACTGACTGTAGCATGGGTTTTTGAATGGGATTAAAGACATTAAAAATTCCTCTGTCACTTCCTCATCATACCCATGAATTCTCTCAATGAAAGGCATCCAATTTGCCCTGGTAAAGAGGGCTACCACTTCTGGGTGTTCACGCAATTTGGTGGAATTCAGAGGTTCTTTTCTCATAAAACCCCCTGTCATGATGTTCTAGAGACTGTTGGAAATTCTTAGGTAAGGAGGAAAGAAGCAAATTTTCGAAACCGAAAACAGAAGAACAACTGAGGTTTTTTTATGGAACCAGAGAGAGTCTTTCAGGTTTCTTCTTTCCAAAAAAAAAATTTAATTTTCCTGCCCTTCAAACTCTATTCCCAACCTTCCTTTACTTCTCAGGCTGTTGGAGGAAATCAATATTTAAAAAAAAAAAAAAAACAACAACAACACAGAGAGAAAGACAATGGTTTTTCTTTCTCACAAGATAAATAGACTTCCCAATGCAAATTCACTTTTTTTCAAGCTTGGTTTTCTATGGTTGCATCTCTTCTTTACAGGAGAATACGGGGAAGAAAAAAGACAAACTTTTAGTGTAGAGAGTAAAATGGAGGGACTGTATATATCTCAGAAAAACATAGGCAGACTTTTGTTTCCACTTCCCTTCCTTTTTCAACCCAGTACTTTGCTTCAAATCCCACCACCTTTTGTAGATATATCACATGCAGAGTGGGTTTCTGAGCCTACCTTTTTTGAGCTCGAATTTGGCAAAATTTTTTAATTTTCCCTGTGCAGAGCTGCTCTCTAAGCCTCCTATAGAAAGGCTCTTGTAGACTGTGTTTCCACTCCTATAGAGTGCGATAATGCTCCTCTAGAGCCTGATGAGCGGAAGGGTTTTGAAAACTGGCAGAGAGTGACTGTTTGATGTTCTACAGGTGGTAGGTGAGTTGTTGCAGTTGAGAACTCGTAGATGCAAAGGAAAACAAAAGGTGGTGGAGGCTTCTACTACAGTGTACTTAAGCTTATGGCATGCTCTACGGTGACAAGGTGAGGTGGCAGGTAGGGTACGTTATCCCCATCCGGACCATTGGTCCCTACTCCAGTTCCATTATGGTATTTCATGTCACCTGGCCGCCATCACTTCCATCATTCCTGTTATACGCCACCACCACTACCAGTTCTGAGTTTTTCTTCCCGAGTTGACGGACCACACGTGCTGACTGCACCTTCTGAACATTGTTTGAATTGGACAAGGCTTGGTTGAACTGGACGAGGGTGGCCAGTTAGCTAGCCACCGATTTCATTTAATCATGACCATGTCAATGGTTCATGCAGTTTCGAAACAATATTCATGCAACAAAGGAATGAGTTTAACCACTTACCTGTTAGTCGCTACCGTGCTCTGCATGCTCAGAATTTGGCACTTTGTTCTTTTATTGTTGCTGTTGTTGGTGCTCGTGGCCTCTAAAATTGTGGCTTGGCTACCTTATGCTAGTGATTTTCGATCAGGAACCGCTCCTTGCACGTTGCATACATCTTGGCTGCACTAATCCTACCTCTGGAGCTTCTTTTTTTAAAGGGATCAGTTGTTACAAGAATCCTGCAGGATTTCCTGTAGCTGCTTCTCCCTCTAGAATTTCTGGCTGATGCTTTGAGCAGGAACTGAAGAGACAGCTGAAGAAGGTGCTGAAGGAAAGGAAAAGCAGCTAGAATGCATCAGGTAAGAAACAAGTGAAGAATGCTGTTGTTTTATTCATCAATTTTTTTTTAAACAAAAGAAACTAAATTTCTGTGTTTTCTGTGCAGGGAAGAACAAGCGAGTGGAAATGTGGTGGTGCAGGGATGGAATGGAGAGTTAGGAGGATGAATGGGGGCAGGGAGGTCCACAGGCCTTCTGGACAAATTTCTAGCCCTCAGAGTCTTTTCTGAACTTGATTTTGAGCTCTCTGTGGTTTCTACAGGAGCCTCTTGTAGAATGCATAGAGTATGATCCAGGTGGATGTTGGTGGCCACCCACCTATGCCATTTGGACCCCCACAATTGTCTCTTTCAGTTTTTTCAGTTTCCTAAATTGTAGCACAGTTTATTATTTTTAGCTGTTTTTCGGGTCCTGAATTTCCGAAGCCGTTTTGAGGCCCTAAACGACATTTTTTGGGAAATCTGGGGGCAACATGGGTCCATGGACCAATGTTTCCCTTTCCAAAGTGGTAGTTCTCGGATAGATCTTTCTAATGAGCTATCATACGCGTCAAACGGAGATCGTATGCAAACATTACGACCCCGGGAAATTGATGTACCAATTTACCCAAAAAGGGGCCCACAATTTGGTGTTTCATCTTCTAGGGTTAGGTTTTGGAATGTGAAGGGTTTTCCATTGTTTCTCAACAATAAATAGGCCTTCGAACCTCATTGTAACATAGTTCAAAACAGTTCAGAGGCATGTAGCTGCCACATTTCTTCTCAGAGATAAGCTACCATCGCCCTAGCTGGTTTATTTTCAACTCTGTTTGTAAGCATATTTCAGTGTTTTCCATTAATGAAATCAAGTATTATTTCCGTTGCATCTTTGTGTATATGGTTATCTCTGTATTTTGTTGTGTTCCTCTTTAAATCCGGATCAGTGGTATCAGAGTGGTCTGCTTTTTCTCTGTTTTTCTTTGCATATCCCCAACGAGGTCGGGATATAAGGAGTCAGGGCTTGAACTGGTCAAACCTTTGCAAGACCAGCCTCACAAATCCCGAAGGCCTCCCATGGTGGATGAGAAGAAAGATGAGGGGGTAGGAGATCCTATCAAAATCTTACTCGAAGAAGCCCTCGAGCGACAACGGAACGCGATGATGGACAACTTTGCGTAGATCCTTCAGTGACTACCTAGAGGCGACGCATCGGCTTCCAACAGCTACTCTGGAAACGCCACACCGTTTAAGGTACAAGTTAATTTTGAAATCCCCATATTCGAGGGTTAGATAGACACAAATGTGGTAGATAAATGGTTAAATCTGCTAGAAGGGTATTTTTTTGTTCATGAATTTTCAAGTCGAGAAAAGATTGTTTTCGCTCTTCTCAAAGCAGCCCCCGACGTCAAGGACTGGTGGGAAACCTACTGCGAGCAGAAGGATGAAAGCACAGGCTCACTATTTTCAGCCACACCCACTTGGGATTCATTCC
>APFE030255915.1:45241-55518 GCA_000404065.3 Pinus taeda
CCATACTTGTGGAGGCGACATGCTGTGTATGAGTCAAGGCCTTGTGCTGTCATTATTTCTTTGAATAATTCATTATACGGGATACTGGAGGTAGCCCCACGTACCGCCACCTCTTTTATCACTACTAAGAAAGGCAGCAAGCTCATCTCCTAGACTAGGAAATTCATCTGTCTGGTTCACTCCCAAAGTAAGGGGAAGATCGTTGCTACATCCATGACCCCCGCAAAGGGTTCCTCCACACAGCAACAACAACAAAGGTATACGGTCATGACAGAACACAGGAACAACTTCTCCTCACCCACAGGGGTACCACACAAGTTTCAGGTGGGCGACAAAGTTTGGTTACATCTGCAGAGAGAATGCCGTACCAGAACCCATCAGAAACTCAGACCACTCCGACATGGTTCTTACACTAGTACCAAGGCTACAGGAAATAATGCTTTGAAGCACAACATTCCTCCATTCCTCCACTTGCACCAAGTGTTCAATGTGTACCGTCGTCGACCATGCTTCCCACCATTTCTGGACACATCAAAGATTGTAGAACAGCTCACCAAAGACCCAGCTCAGCAGAAGCTTCCTCATCTCATGGAGGAACTCAACGCAATGGGGACCATTGCTTCCTAAGGGGGGAGGAATAATCCAGGTGGATGTTGGTGGCCACCCACCTATCCCATTTGGACCCCCACAATTGTCTGTTTCAGTTTTTTCAGTTTCCTAAATTGTAGCACAATTTACTATTTTTAGCAGTTTTTCGGGCCATGAACTTCCGGAGCCGTTTTCAGGCCCTAAACGACGTTTTTTGGGAAATCTGGGGGCAACATGGTTCTATGGATTGATGTTTCCCTTCCCAAAGTGGTAGTTCTCGGATAGATCTTTCTAACGAGCTATCATACGCGTCAAACGGAGATTGTATGCCAAAGTTACGACCCCGAGAAATTGATGTACCAATTTACCCAAAACGGGGCCCACAATTTGGCCTTTCATCTTCTAGGGTTAGGTATTGGAATGTGAATGGTTTTCCATTGTTTCTCAACAATAAATAGGCCTTCAAGCCTCATTATAACACAGTTCAGAATAGTTCAGAGGCATGTAGCTGCCACATCTCTTCTCAGAGATAAGCTACCATCGCCCTAGCTGGTTTCTTTTCAACACTGTTTGTAAGCATATTTCAGTGTTTTCCATTAATGAAATGAAGTATTATTTCTGCTGCATCTTTGTGTATATGGTTATCTCTGTATTTTTTTGCGTTCCTCTATAAATCCGAATCACTCCTATAGGATGCAAAATTTCCAGAACAAGCGAAACTAAGGCCCGAGGAAAGACAATGGCGATGGAGAAATGAACTATCAAGGGTGTATGCAGCCTGGCCATGTCCTTTTCCTTCTGTGACCCCCCTGCAATCTGCAATGCATTCAAAAGAAGTTAGTTTTTTTTTTTCATCATTTTTTTTTTGAGACAGTTGGGGTGCCTCCAGGAGGTTTTCACCCTCACTACCTGCCTTGGGATCTTCCAGGAGGTTTTCACCTAGGGACCTTTTATTCTCTTTTTTCTATTTTTTCTTTCTGTTTTTTCTTTTTTTTCCTTTTTTTTGGTTTGTTTGTTTAGAGTGTGGGTGGAGTGGAGGCAGAGACCTGCTCCACTACCAACACTGTTTTACTCAGATTCTCAATGAATTCTTGCTTGGAAAGGGGTTTCCTGTAGGTCTTCAACCTATGCCCATTGACGAGCATGGCGATGGCTTCTTCATCGATGGTTCGGATCAGAACTGAACCATTATCATTGCATTTTTCTACTGTGTATGGTCCCAACCATCTTGTCCTCAGTTTGCCCTTGAAATATTTATATCTTGAATCATACAACAATGCCCAATCTCCTTCCTGGAATTTTTTTTATTTGAGATGTCTGTCATGTCATATTTTCCTTTGAAGTTAGACTACCTCTGAGTGGAGAAGGGCCTGCAATCTCTGTTCATCCAATCCATTTAGCTGAAGTAACCTTTCCTTTTGTGCATGGCTGAGATTTAGGTCCAGCTGAGCTGCCATCCTTAATGTGTTAAATTCAAAATTCTATTGACATCAAATCCTTCTTCCCGTAGACCAACTCATAGGGTGTGAACCCTGTGGTGGTTTTCTATGTGGTGTTATAGGCCTAGGTGGCCTCAACCAATTGATCTGCCCAATATTTTCTGTTGTTGCTCACTACCTTGGTCAAAATCCCTTCCAAAGCTCTATTAGTGACTTCCACCTGTCCATTTGCTTGCGGATGATAAGGGGTGGAAGTCTGGTGCTTAATTTTGTGATGTGTGAGCAGGTCTTCAATCAGATTGGAGGTAAACTGACTCCCTTGATCTATGACTAATTCTCTTGGATAGCCAAACTTGTAGAAGATATTTTCTCTCAAAAACTCAACTACTTTTTCTTTTGTTGCTGCCTTGATTGCTTTTGTTTCTGCCCATTTTGTTAGATAATCAGTGCACACAATGATGTGAGGTTTCTGTTTTGAAGGAGGGTTGATAGGACCGACAAAGTCCATGCCCCACTTCTCAAATGGCTTGAAAGTCACTGGAGGTTGCAAAGGCATCTCATCCCTTGGAGTAGGTTTCCCTATCCTTTGACATCAGTCACATTGGCTGATATATCTTCTGACATCTTGATGAAGAGTGGGCCAATGGTAACCTACTTGTAGAATTTTGAAGGCAATCCTATTTGCTGCAAAATGGCCCCCACAAGGCCCATTGTGACAGGTTAGGAGAATGTCAAAACCTTCCTCCTCCCTGACACATCACCTCAAAATCTGATGTGGGCCAAGTTTGAAGAGATTGCCCCCAATCCAGGTGAATGGGGCACTTTGCCTCACGATCTTGCTCTTCTCTTTTGAGGACAGGTGTGGTGGAAACTGTGCTGAAACCAAGTAATTTTCTATATTAGCAAACCATGGAGACAGTACTGAGATAGAAAATAAGTGTTCATCTGGCATTTGATCATCCACCATTCCTTCTTCACCTCCAGGCAGATCTAATCTAGATAGAAAATCAACAACAACATTTTCCTTACCCAACTTATCAACAATGGTTAAGTCAAATTGCTGCAATAAAAGTAACCATCTAATAATACAAGCATTTACATCTGGTTTGTTCATAAAATACCTAATTGCAACATGATCAGTGTGTACAAATGTTTGATAGCTAGTGATGTCGTGTCTGAACTTATTTAGGGAATGGACTACAACTAGGAGCTTCTTTTCGGTTACAGTGTAGTTCAATTCTACCCTAGACAATTTTTTAATTACAAAATATATGGCATAAGGCAGCTTCTCATCAACTTGCCCTAACACTGCTTCTATCGCTTTGTTTGAGGCATCTGTATGAATGTGGAAAAGTAGGGCCTAGTTTGGACCTCTCAAAATTGGGGTAGTTACGAGTTTACTTTTCAAGGTATCTAGAACCTCTTGATAGTTGTCAGTCCATATGAACTCAACGTCTTTCCCCAAAAGACCAAACAATGGAGAGGCTAGCTTACTAAAATCCTTAATGAATCTTCTATAATACCCTACTAAGCCTAGGAAACCCTGAACATCTCTTACCTTTTGAGGAGGTGGGACCCTTTGGATGATGGCAATCTTGTTGGGATCCACCTGTAATCCTTGCTGAGAAATTGTATGACCTAGCATGGTCCCTTTAGTCATCAGGAATTCACATTTTCAGGACTGAGGGATAGGTTCATTTCAATGCACTTGGCTAAAACCTTTCTTAGGTTAGTCACAGCTTCCTGGAAGTTAGAACCATAAGGGGTAAAGTCATCCATATAGATTTCCACTGAATCATGAACCAGTTCAACAAATATGCTCAGTACTGCTCTCTGGAAACTGGCGGGAGCATTGCACAATCTAAAGTGAAGGACCTGGTATGCAAGGGTACCCTAAGGAAAAGTGAAAGTGGTCTTCTCTTGGTCTTCCGGGTTGATTTGGATCTGGTTGTACCCGCTAAACCCATCTAGGAAGGAGAAGAACTTCTTCCCTGCCAGTCCATATAGCACTTGATCTATGAAAGGCAAAGGGAAATGGTCCTTCTTGGTGGCTTTGTTTAGTTCCCGATAATCGACACAAATTCTCCACTTCTTGTTTTTCTTTGGCACTAGCACCAAAGAAGAGACCCATTCGTTGTCAGAGATGTGGTAGGTGAATCCTGCATCCAGCAAATTTTGTAGTTCTTCTTTGACAATGTCCTTAAGGGCTGGATTCATTCTCCTTTGAGGTTTCCTGACTGGTTTACAATATTCTTTAATGTAAATGTGATGAGTATAGACTGAAGGGTGGACTCCCTTCATCTCCTTATAGCTCCAAGCAAAAGCATCCAAGTGGTATTTTAATAAGCTACACATTTCTTTCTCCTAAGAGGTGGATAGGGATGAGTTGATCTTCAAAGTTCTTTCTGGGCCGAATTCCACATTCTTAACTCAGAGAGAGGTCAGATCAACCGCACAGAGATCAACTAAATGATTGGCTTGGGTTTCTTCCACCAACACTTCTAATGGCAACCCACTGGGGGGTGGATTCTGGATCAAGTTTTCAATAATATCATCCTTGGTTTGTGGGCCCCCCACGGTAGCTTCTACTGTACACAATGGTGTAGAATTGACTTCATCCTCATCTTCCTCCTCCAACCAAAGAGGTAAATCATGTTCTAATAGAGGTTGGGCAGGAGGATATAAGATTAGCTGTTTGGACATATGCTTGTTCTTGATTGTCATGTTCCCAGCTCAACAACTAATGTAGGCATCTATTGTAGCCAACCAAGGTCTTCCCAGGATGAGAGGATACCCAGTAAGCTTTGCCTTTGGCTAGAGAACCAGGAAATCAGCAGGATACTCCCAGGAATCAATAGAGACCATTACATCTTCCACAATCCCCTCAGGGGTCATGGTGGAGAAGTCTGCTAACTGCAATACTGTTGTGGGCTTTCTCAGGGAGCCCTAAAGGTCGAGCTTGAGCATAATGTCCTTGGTCATCACATTAATGGCAGCCCCTAGGTCAATCAGGGTATGGGGGATTACGGTGCCATTGATGTGGATATCGACTACAGGACTCCCAGGGTCTAAATATTTCGGACAGATTACCTGCTCCAACATCAAGTTGAACAGTTGTCCTATGACATTGATAGTTGGAGCATCTCTCCTGGGCTTTCCTGGGTGCCTGAAGCACTTCTCCTTGATCATCTTGTTGTATATAGACACATCTTTTATGGCTTGGAGAAGTGGTATCTTTACACATAACTGTTTCAATTCTCCCAAAAGTTCAGTTTCTTCTGGGGTCGGTTGTGTGGTTCCAATTAGTCTCTCAGGAAAGGGTGGAATGGTTTTCGGTTCACTTTACTGTTTTTCTTCCTTATCCTCCTTAGGAGGAGGTTGGCTATCTGGGAGAATCTTCCTAGATCGTAGGTTAATATCCCGAATCTCCACAACATAGGTCAGGCATTATGTTTCTCTAGTATACACCTATTGGGCCTATCTCTTATTGGGGTTCGGGTTTAGTTGAACAGGTATTTGGGGTTGTCTTGGTGGAGCAGCATGCAATGGTTGTGGTTGAGTAGGTGGTGGAGGCAAAAGAGCGGGAGGAGAGTTGTACTGGGGCCTCCACCCCTGATGAGGTGCATTCCACTGAGGCTGTGGCTGAGCATAAGATTGAAACAAATGAGCAACTGGAGGAGCATGGTATCGAGATGGATACGACCAAGGAGGGGGTGTGGACTAGGAAGGATGAGCAGGGGGACCCCAATAAGGCATGGAAGTGGTTTGATTGGGGTTGTAATAGGTCTGAGATGTCCCTTGCATTCCCAGCTGGTAAGTTCTGGGTCCATGTGGCCTCCTTTGGTTCATGAAATAGAGTGGTTCAATGGCTCCTTCGACCCCCTGATATGCAACTTTAATTCCGGGCAAGGAAGGGCATTAATTCGTAGGATGGTATTCTTCACAGGCTAAACACACTTCTATAGAGTGCAATGGACATTCATTCCTAGGATGTTTTCTAGTGCACCTGGGACAAAAGATGGCCAAAGCCCTCTCGGCTTCCTCTTGTTCCCTTTTGATATGCAAGGTATCCATTTGCATGGCAAGAGTCTACCTCATATCACTCTTGAAATCTTCCAAGCGATTCTCAAGCTTGTTTCTAAGGGATGAACTAGATGAGGGTGTATTGGCTAAAGGTTGACTTCCCCTACCTCTCTTTCTAGCTGACCTAGAATGGTTTCTAAACATAGTCTTTATGTCATTATACGGTAGTTGGTAGATGTCTCCTCCAGCTAGCAAATGGAGGGCATCTAGAAGGTCTTTAGGGACTCCTCTGAGCAGGACCAACTTCAAAGATACAAGGTGAAGGGTGCACCTGACCCTTTTATAACTGAGCTGAAACCTTTCTTCATAGTCTTCTAAGTATTCATCACTTCTCATAGTCATTCGGAAGATTTCTTCCTTGGTATCCTTTGACCTACAGTAGTCCTCGTATTTTTTGTTAAAGACTTGGTGCATCTGAGCCCAAGTTGTGATGTTGTTTCCAGGTAACCCCATGAAACCAATGCAATGCTGCATCCTTGAGGGTAGAAGGAAAAAGTTTCAACTTCTGCTCGTCTTCTACATAGTCATAGGTTCGACAAAGAACAACAAATTCAAACAAGAAGGTATCAGGATCTTCAGTAGTCAATCCATGGAAGTTAGGTAAGGCTAAAGGACTTATGTTTTTCATTTTTGTGTCCCCATTGGTCTCTGAAATAGACCTTGTATTGTTTCCCCATTTCCTCTAACATTTCTTCTTTCAGCCATGGTCTCAGGAGGAATGGTTTCTTGCTCTTCTTCTGTTATAGGATCTTCATATATCTCTATAGGTTCACCTATGGGTTCTTCTAGATCACTGCCACCAAAGAAGAGAGAAGGGTGACTTAGTGATGTGCTGGGGGTATTGGGTAGGAATTTTCCTGGCATGAAAAGAAATTCCTTTTTGGGTGATTTTTTTTTCTACTTGTACCTGTAAAGATGAAATGGATTGAACAACAAATTGCAACTAACTAAAATGGACTTGCTAAAACGAAATTGCAGAATTGAAATGAAAGCAGGAAATGACTAATCTACTCTTGCTGAAATGGAAATTGTAGAATTGAAATGAAAACAGGAAATGACTAATCTACTCTTGTTGAAATGGAATTGCAGAATGGAAATGAAAGCAGGAAATGCCTAATCTACGCTTGCTTAAATGAAATTGCAGAATAGAAATTGTAGAATTTTGTAGAATTTTTCCTACAAATCAGCTAGCTTTGATACCATGTAGAACTTTTTCTATAAATCAGATAGCTCTGATACCATGTAGAAATTTCCCACCTATAGATCACCTGGTAATGCAATGTACTGAAGCAAAACACTTGATCTACTTCTACAAACAATTTAGCAGAAGTTTAATCAACCATGAGCAACATCAACAAGAACACATGTAACTGGTAAGAAGGAACCAATCACACATAACACAGAAGAATTTAGTCGAGAAAAGCACCTGCCTAAAACCCCATCTCTATATTATCATACAAGTGGAAATATAGTTCGAATTACACAAAGCCTTAGCTCGGAAGCTATCCAGCTCTCAGTACAATCCCTCTGCCACTCATAGACAATCAAAGGCTTTTCACAAACCTTTTCCTATGCCCTCCAAGCCTCCTATTTCTACGCATATTTTTTCCTGGGTCTTCCAGCTGCAACCTGTGTGATTCTCACCTCACACACAACACTGACCTCTAGAATAACTGCACAAACCTGAAGGAGATAAATCCTCATCATGGATGAGCTTCTTTATAGGAAAAATCTTCATCCATCTGATAGTACAATGTCCCTTCTCTGATCTCAACTGGGTCTTTGTCTGAATTGACATGCATGAGTTATTTAAGCTATAATATTCAGTTATCTGAACATACCATTTGTTACATGCATGCAAGCATTAACAAACTGAATCTCATTAATTTAACAACTTGTTAAATTAATCTAACTGGACTTGACTCAGTTAACTGAGCCAACTAATTACAACTCATCCTTATCTTTTTAATTGATGGATAAATTCACCAATTAATAGATAAATTGTTGCATGTCCTCACATAGACTTCAGGTTTGTTTTTCCTTAACTAATTAACTCATGGAGATTAATTAATTAATATTTTAAACTATTGTTAAGACCAAATTCGTTTTTACTTCCTATTGATAAACCAAGGGCTGCTATAAATAGGAAGGGACCCAGATATGTTATTTTTAGAACTTTTTATTTTTAGCAGTTTCACCTGTCACCCAAGGTGGCCAATGACCTCACTGGCCAAACTACTATTTTTAGACATGTTAATTTTAGGAATCCTATTTTTAGCACATTCTAAATTTAACATTTATTGTTGCACATTTTTCAACACTCCCTCTTAACAAGAAAAGCTTCCTCTTGAACCCGATCTGGTAACTCTGGAATATTCTACATGCAACACATCTACCCGGTCCACTTGCTCCAACAACACTTGGAACAAAAACACTCCCAACTGACCACTCTGTTGGGCTAGGAACATACTTTGATGCTGAAGCTCTATCTGCTGCTGACAAGTGCTCCCTATCTAACATCTGTGCTACTGTAATATCTTAATGCATCTCGCACCATTGCACACCTCTCTGTGCCACCTAGCACTGTGCAAAACACTTGTGCCTCTCACATTGCTGTAGCCTACTAGCTATGCGCTATCCTGGGATTCCCTGCACTGTTGCTCTCTCTGCCACTCCATACACATCTATCTCTACCCAATCATTCAGTTCCTACTACTCCACATCAAGGCTCCCGTAGCAAGGTCTCATCCAAGAGGTTTGGTACCTCAAGGATCCTACCCCTCCTCCTTGGGACGATCACTCTATATCGCCCCACCTCCTACTTGGAAGTATGGTTGCATGTGTTCCCTTTGCCCACTTGGCTTGAAGTTTCCCCCTACTGGAGATCTTTGCATGAGTAGATGCCTCTACTTAATCTCCTTTCAGTTTCCCCTGTTGTGGCTGCTCCACAACCACCTGAAGTTGTTGCACCAATCATGGCTCCTCCACAATCGTCTGAGACTTCTTCTGGCTTTGCATGTTGAGAGGTAATATACCCTCCCTCTCAACCACCAAGTCTCTAACCTTTGCTTTGCTCCTCAAATCTTTGCATGCATCTTGTACCTCAAGTGCATACGGGTTCTTGGTTAGCACACCAATCTATTTTCACTTTCCCGCTGTCACGAAATTTTCTAGAAAAAGAGATGATTTTAAATCAGCGATATCTCCCTCATCCGAACTCCGATTCAGCCGATTTTTTTTTTGATTTTGGGTATTTTTCCGCAAAGAATCCAAATCTGTTATTTATTTAAAAAAAAAAATTGTATAGAAATTTTCAGATCTTCTCTGCAAACCCTCGGCCCAAAACTCAAAACTTTGAAATCTCCTCTCAATATACTGTTCTTCCTTGATCACCTGTGCTCTGATACCATGTAGAATTTTGTAGAATTTTTCCTACAAATTAGCTAGCTTTGATACCATGCAGAAATTTTTCTATAAATCAGATAGCTCTGATACCATGTAAAAATTTCCCACCTTTAGATCACCTGGTAATGTAATGTACTAAAGCAAAACACTTGATCTACTTCTACAAACAATTTAGTGGAAGCTTAATCAACCATGAGCAACATCAATAAGAACACATATAACTGATAAGAAGGAACCAATCACACATAACACAGAATAATTTACCCGGGGAAAGCACCTACCTGAAACCCCACCTCTATATTATCATACAAGTGGAAATATAGTTCGGATTACACAAAGCCTTAGCTCGGAAGCTATCCAACTCTCAGTACAATCTCTTTGCTACTCATAGACAATCAAAGGCTTCTCACAAACCTTCTCCTCTACCCTCCAAGCTTCCTATTTCTATGCACAGTTTTTCCTAGGTCCTCCAGTTGCAACCTGTGTGATTCTCACCTCACACACAACACTAACCTCTGGAATAACTACACAAACCTGAAGGAGATAAATCCTCATCATGGATGAGCTTCATTTATAGGAAAAATATTCATCCAACTGATAGTACACTGTCACTTCTCTGATCTCAACTGGGTCTTTGTCTGAACTGACATGCATGAGTTATTTAAGCTATAATATTCAATTATCTGAAAATACCAGTTGTTATATGCATGCAAGCATTAACAAACTGAATCTCATTAATTTAACAACTTGTTAAATTAATCT
>APFE030255915.1:57536-82389 GCA_000404065.3 Pinus taeda
ATAAATTCACCAATTAATAGATAAACTGTTGCATGTCCTCACATAGACTTCAAGTTTGTTTTTCCTTAACTAATTAACTCATGGAGATTAATTAATTAATATTTTAAACTGTTGTTAAGACCAAATTCGTTTTACGTCCTATTGATAGACTAGGGACTACTATAAATAGGAACGAACCTAGAAATGCTATTTTTAGAACTTTCTATTTTTAGCAGTTTGACCTCTCACCCAAGGTGGCCAATGACCTCATTGGCCAAATTGTTATTTTTAGGAGTCCTATTTTTAGCACATTCTAAATTTAACATTTCTTGTTGCACATTTTTCAACAGAAATGAAAGCAGGAAATGCCTAATCTACTTTTGCAGAATTGAAATGAGAGAACTACTTTACTTTTGCTGAAATAAACTACTTAGCAGAATGTTGCAGCAGAAAGTAGAAGAAAAACAGTAATCACAAAATACTCTGATGCTTCCCCGGCAACGACGCCAAAAAGAATGGTGGGCTCCAGTATTGCAGCAATAATGTTGGAACTCCTGGGGCTTCCTTCTTTACCTTTATCAACCCGGTAGTTCATAACAAACTTGGAAGCGACAATGCTGTATGCACAAGTACTAGCTCTTACTATAGGTTGTCACTTGATCAGCTGGTGCAAGTTTGCTAGGAGCTTAAGCCAACTTCTATGAGTTCTCAAAAGAAGCTTTTACTGTGATGGAAGAAAGCTAACTCTATATGGGCTATTCTACTTGCATAAAGAGAAGGAAAACTGAAATGAAACACAAACCCTAGCAAACCCTAGCAAACCCACTAACCCTACTTTTGCAGGAAAAGAGATGGAAACTAATGAAGTGAGTGCCATTGACTACTGAAAAGGTAAATTGCATTTATTCAAGCTACTTTTGAAAATAAATGGGAAGAAATCATCTTTTTGTACTTTTGAGTGTTTTTATGCGAAATTGTTATGCTTGTGATTTATTTGGTTGTGACTGTGCAGAGGTTTGGTGGAAAAGGAAGATGGAGTTGGATTTTGCAGGGGGTGAGGAAGGTGTGGAGAGGTCCCAAGAAGCCCCTAGTACCCTTCTGAAGACTTTCATTTTGATCAGATTTCGAAAAATCACTCACAGGAAATTCTATGGGAGGCTGCAGGGGATCTACAGGAGGTTCTACAAGAGGATCTATAGGAGGAGGCCAAAAGCTATTTTTTGGGTTTTAAAGGTGGAGGAATGATAGGAAAGGGGAAATGAAGATTGGATAAAGGTGTTGAGGTGTCTAGAACTCATCAAGGAAGATCAGGGATGAATGTGACGGTTGGATTTGTTTAAATGGTAAGAAAGCATCTTTATGGAAAAAAAGTAGAAATTAGGGCAGATTGGCGAAATGTTGTGAATGAGTTGGGAAATTTGGGAGAAGTGAGTTGGTGCTAGCTATTTTATGGAGGGATGGAAAGCTAAGATGTCCTGTAAGAGATCTGCACATTTACTTATCAAAACATGACCAAAGAAAGAACTAAAAACAAAGTTTTGTCTAGCTTGACCTAATTTCTGACCTACAAACAGAAAAATGTTGAACAGTTCTTATGAATAGAAAAGTATGCGAGAGAACTATGGAAAAATAACAATAAATGATCTAGGAAAGTGAATCTGAACCAATATCAACTTTTCCAAATCAAGTTATCACACTAGAAGTTGCATGGAAGAGCAAAAACTGTGTTTTTGGTGGCAGCAGTAGTGCCTTGACCTCAAATCATAGTCTCAGTAAGGGAGAAAGGAGATCAGGGCCTACTGTGGCCTTTGGATCCTATTTTTTCACTATAGAAACTTACTTAAGCAACTTGAAACAAAAACAACTATACTAACCGTCAAAAGCAACCTAATCTAACAAAGTAAAGTGAACCTATGCAACAAAAATTAACTCATGAATTGAAACAAAAGCATATAAGTACACAAAGGAGGTTTTGGGTAGCTTGGGTTGGGCCCTAACCCAAGAGCTTCAACCCTATGAAAGAGATCGGTGCTACCTCAAAAACTGTTTCATCTTCACTTATCAAAAATAGAAGTTACATTACATAAAGAGTTCTAAAAAATAACTCGAAAATGAGTTGAACACAATGCTGCACAAAAGTGCGAAAATCTACTAAAAACTGGCTAAACTAATAAGGCTCGAAGCCTTCTTATTTATGCAAATGGGGACTTCCAACAGTCCTCCTAAAATCAAGGAACTTGGCTTCCTATAACTGAAGATAAACAACAGTCCTACTTGACTTACTCGGCTGCCCCTTGGAATCATCAATGTGGGCCTTTGTGCTCTGAGTTGCTGATGGACGATTTGAGGAAAGGGGTCATTGATGAAGGAGACACCCACCCTACAAGTCTGCTTCCCTGTTTTCCTCGAGTTTGGATGCCATTTGCTCATTAATCCCTTGTCTTTGTCCAAAATTGTCCAAAAAATCTGCATAAAGCACTCATTAGACTACATGGCAAAGTGACTAACCCAATTCACTCTATTAGCATAAATATATTCAAAAACATGCAACGAACTAATGAGAATGGTGGATTAAGTCAAAATAAGAGGCAGAATGAGCCCATATAGTTACCCATTTCTAGGGCTCATCAATATGCATCATGGATGAAAGTCCCCATGTGTAGAAGAGTTACCAAAGATGTGATATTTAATATTGGTGGCCTTGATATGACGTTAGTGAATTTGTTTGTGCTTCCCTTCTTATACTTTATCACTAAATGATACTGCTATATAAACACCATCCACTTGTAATTGTTGGTCTGGTGTAGAAAACTTTAATCTAGAAGGTACTATAGTTGCTAGTGATTATTAGAAAAAATAATGGGTAGAAACAACATATTTATTAAGAGGAACATTAAATGAAAAATCTAACAAATAAAATACAAACATCAACGCCATTTTTACCCTGGGAAAACCCCAACTCCAGCGAAAAACACAACTAATGGAATTCCATTAGTCTCCTTGGCCAAAACCTAGCCAAGCAAACCAAGTGAGCCTCCACTGCTCACCCCCCAGCTTATTACAATAGAGTTCCTCCCATCCTTTTAAATGCCCCATGAAAAAAACCATGGATAAACAAAAATTCATGGGCCCAAAACCACTATTGTTAAACTAGTCAACTTTGACTCTTTCCCCAAGTCAAGTTTATCTAACAATGAATTGTGTAGATTGCTATCTTATTTCCAATAAAGTTGTGTTTTCACTTCTTTATAGCTTGCACCAGGGCATAAATATCATTTTCATATTTAGGGTAGTTTAGAACAACGCCATAGAATACTCCAAAATGGTAGAATACATTCCTTCCTCCTTTCATCAAGACTGCTCCCATACCCACTTGCATATGTCTCCACTTTGAAGAGATGATACAAATATGGTAATGCCATAACCAATGCTTGATTGATATTATTCTTTAACTCCTAAAATTCCCTCTACGGACCCTTTCCCCTCTAGAAATTCTTGTCATTGTTGTTATGACATCGAGTGGTTCTGCTACTACCGAAAATGAGGCTATGTATTTCCTTAGGTATTGTGCTACCCCAGTGAAAATATTGAAGTGAGAAACATAAGTAGGCATCGATCACTTCATTATGGAATCCATATTGGTAGGATCTATTTTTATATCTCCCCTTTTGATCAATGCTAGATACACCAAAGGCTATTGTGCAAATTCACACTTCTTGAGGTTTTCCAAAAATTGGTACTTTAATGTATCTAGAACTTGCATCAAATGTGAGTTATGCTCCTCATAGGTAGCAATATATATAGATATATCATCCAAATATAAAATATCATATGAATCTATAGAAGGATGAAGTATATCATTCATTAACCTCATAAACATAGCCAGTGCATTGCATAGGCCAAAAAACATGACTAACCACTCATACAAAACTTTTCTAGTTTTGAAGGTGGTATTCCAGGCATATTATTCTTTGAATCAAACTTGGTGATATCCTGACTTTAATTCCATCTTGGTGAAGTATTTTTCTTGCTACAACCTATCTAGCATATCATCTATCCTAGATAAAGGATATATGTTCTTAAGTGGAGTTTTGTTTAATGCCCTATAACCAATACACATATGCCAAGTACCATCATTATTTGGCAAAACTATAATGGGTGGCCCACATGGTGAGGTACTTGGTTTAATAAAAACCTATTCAATTATCTACTGCAATTGCTTCTTCACCTTGATTTTCCTCTATAATGGACTTCATATACAACCCAATGTTAGGGAATGGAGATTGTGGAAACCGTTGGATCTCGTGCTCCACTTCCCTCTTGGGTGTTATCCATTTAGGCTTCTAGAACACACCCCTATATGCTTGTAGAAGCTATTCCAATTACTATTTTTTTCCTTAGTACACCCTTGCACAAGCTTTTTTTCTCTTAAAAACAACAAAACATACTTCTTACTAGAATAAATCAAGTTTATGGTTTGGTTGGAACTTACCTGTCAGATCTTTGACTTCCTCTTGTGCACATTTATGATGAGGATTTGTTATCCTTGATGAGGCAGTATTGGTTGGCTCTTTGAATGAATATCACATCCCACATGTACATATAGAGACTCCCAAACACAACACCACATACATGAAGTGGAACTAAATTCAATTCTGCATCATCAATAAAGTTAGCACTGATAGTAAGATTATGCACTATTTGGTTACCTTCATTTCTGTGTCCTTATTGACCCATCCCAATGAATATGGGCTAGGATAGCCATGTCTCTCCAACCCCAATTTCTCGACCATATTTGATGCTATAAGATTCACCTATGATCTTGAGTTGAATAGAGAAACAAATTTTGTCATATTGAGCTATATCTTTATATGGAAGAGGTCCTTTCCTTCTCTTCTTCTTATTGAAGGATACTCATATTCAACCCCTTCTACAATGATGTACATAAAATCTTCTCATCCATGTCTGAGCAACATTTCATTTGATTACTCGACTTTGTGTCCATGATATTTTTCTTTTTTCCATTTATCTTTTCGTTCCTCGAGTTGATCTTTGGATGCAACTTCCAACACTTCTTCTCTCTTTTTCCATCAATTTTACATTGGTTATAGTGATTGATGGGATATTTTCACTGGTGTGATATGACTACTGTATTTTTTTCTTTCTTCACTTTCTACTTCTTCTTCCCTCCTTGGAAAATTTTTGGTACTCCTGCTACTTTGATCCACTTGATTTCCCTTTCATTTGGCTTATGTTCTCAAGTATTGTGCATATAGACAAGCCTTGTCCACCATTTTGGGTTTCAACAACATCATTTACTTCTATAGATGGATGTGTAGACCTATAGATACTTGTGGAGTATGTTTGGGTTCTTAAGGGAGATACCCAATATTATGACCATCTTTCGAAATTATGTGGTGTACTCTTGTACACTTTGCCCTTGTCTTTCTTGAAGAAATTCCACCAGATCCACTAGTCATCTACATACTTGATGGGTAAAAATATGAAATTATGAGAATTTTAAAATCCTTCCACTTAGTCGCTAGTGGATTTCTATCTAACCTTAAGTTATTTGTGTGTATTTTCTGCCAGGTGAAGGCAAAACCCTTTAGTTTCATACAAGTGAGAAAATATTTCCATTCTTCCTTTATACAAAAAGCACTAAAATAAACTTCTAACTCCTACAACCAATGATTTAACTTCAAAATTTTAATCTCACCTTGATATGAATTGATGTCAACCTTTAATTCTATTTTGAATATGGACTATGAATGGTTTACAACACTCAAACTTAGTTGTTCCTTTTCGAGTTCTTTCTTCGCTTCTCTCTCCATTTCTTCTTGATCCACCAATTTCCTCTCTTATCTAGCCTCCACATTAGAGCCTCCATCTTCTTCGAATATACCAATATTATTGGTTATATCCACCATGAGAAGGGTCACATTATGGTATATATTTGCAAATTATGCTTCGAGTTGCGCAAATCTCTCTTCGGTGGGATCTTGAGGGTTATTAATAGATTCATTAGCCATGGTTAGGGTAATTTATGATTTTCATCTTAACCAATATAGGTCTCTTGCAACTCCCCACAGTATACCTAAAGAAACCTGCTATGATAACAATATGATTCATAAACTTCTGTGGATATTCTATTAGATAGTTCATCACAATAAATCTAATTAATTTATATGAAAAAGTGAAATCTATATTATGAGGGTTATTTTCCTTATACTTCTCGATTTATTAAGTTATTTCTTTCATGCATGTAATATAGAAAATGTAGAAAATAGATAACATACAAAGGTAGAATCACTCACAACTATATTAACACAAGATGTGACTCAGGAAACCCTTTTAAGAGAAAACCCAGTTGGAAGGTGAGTCTGATTTCCTCACTCTCTCTGAAGGGAAACCCTTTCTAGAGAAAACCCATTTTGAAGGTGAGTCTGCTTTACTCTCTCTCTCTCTCTCTCTCTCTCTCTCTCTCTCTCTAAATGAAAAATGGATGCAAATATAAAGAAATATGGTCTGTGGCCTGTGGGCTAATATAGTGCACAAATCCTCTCTGTGTGCTCTATATCCTATCCCTCTTAACTATTTTTTCTCATCTATAGCACAAATGCACTTGAAAGAATGGAACCCCTTTTGCTCCTCGTGGCTTAGTTATAACATAGCCTGATAGACTATTAGTAGTTAGGTTTGAATAACTCAACTCTAAAATCGAGTTTCAATATGGAATCTTCTAGAGAATTATTCATAATAATCACGTGGCTAGCCCATTTTCCATGAATATCAGTGAATGATGTGGCATTCTCTCGAATTATGGTCGTGAAAATAGGAGGGTCAACATTTGAGTAGCATAACTTTTGCATACAAACTCTGATTTATGTGTATAATATTGATAAAAGGTGGAGCCCTAGAGAGAAAAAAATTTACCCCCAAAAACATCATTTGATGCCTCAAAATGCTCCTAAAATGTTTTAGACCCCAATTTTCGAAACTGGATCTTGTAAAAAAAATGGTCTAGTGAGTTGATTCCTCCATTTTTTCCACTTTTTTTTTTTAGCTATAACGGTTATGGATTTTATTTATATGTGAATAGGAAAATGGGTCTTTGTCATAGTGACCCCTATTACATGGCTGTTATCCATCTTTTGCTGCCTTTGAGCTATAACAATTTCACAGATTTTGGAATGAACTTTCCCCATTTACAATTAAGATCCCTTTCATGAGAGTGCAACCTTTGTTCACCATCCGGTCTGCTTCACTATTGGAATTTCTGAGGATATGATAAAGCTTGTACGAGTCAAAATCTAGTAAGACTCTCTTCAATATGCCCATGATTTTGTTGAGTCCAGCGTTGCTGAAAAGATCCTCCTTGATTAATTTTTTAATTAAAATTTCTGAGTCTCCGAAGACTTGGATATCTATAGCACCTTTCTCTCTAGCAATAAGACAAGCTTTGAGAAGCCCAAAGATCTCATCTTGATTGTTTGTTTTCAGACCAAGGCCCCGGGCAAAAGAATCTCTAGAAGACCCATCCAAGGAGTAGATGATCCCACCAGCACCTGTGGCTTCGGGGTTCCCTTTGGACGCCCCATCAAAGAATATGGTAGTTAAATTTTGAGCCCTCCACCAGTTTTGGAAGATGTCGTCTGGCTCTCTTTTTCGCCAGACCAGATTTGCTTTCTGTGGTGTGAGAAGGTACTTTCGAGGATGTGGCTCCAGGGCTAGCCACCTCTTTTCTTCAGGCGTGAGCAGAGGGTCATCTTTGTAATACTTTTGCTGAGCTACTTCCAAGAGAAGAGCCTTAGCTTTTACTGCAACTTGAATCGAAGAATGCTGCATATCTTTGAAGATCTGGTGATTACGTGCCAGCCAAAGCTGCCAACAAACAAATTTGGGAAGCAATGTCCATACTTTGCGCCAGAAGGACTTTGAGGGGATACCCCACACCTCTTTGGCAAAGAGGCAGTAAAAAAAAGGTGCTGGGTAGTTTCTAGATTACATCTGCAAAGCACGCATCTATGAGGCCCTTTGATCTTCCTTTTTACAAGATTGTCTCCCATTAAAAGTTTATTTTGAACCAGAGTCTAGAAGAAAAAATTAACTTTTGGAAGAGCTAACGACTACCATACCTGTTTCCATAAGGTAGGAGATTTATTGTTGTTCTTAGAGCCCTGTAAATCTCTATATCCCTCTGTTGATGTATAAACTCTTGTCTGTCCCCATCCCCAACTATCCTTTATGTATCTGTTGACCGAAGCGGCTTCTTCAAGCAGATCCTCGAGCAAGATCTGTTGATCTCTTAAATGTGCAGGGACTCCATGAAGATCCTAGCCTGCCCAATCACCACGGTTGTCCCAGGTTGAAAGTTCGTAAATGTTGTTTACTCTCGCTCTTTCTAGCCAGTTTCTGAGTTCTGTAATTTATTCGTTTTCTACCAGAGGATCACGCCCCATTATGCGGTCTTTCCACAGGTGAGTGTGCTTACTGTTACCAGGGATTCTGTACATGAAATTTTTGAAGAATTTGCTACTTTTGCAGCAGAGCCTCCAAACTTGCGTGCAATATGCTTGGCTCTCCAATTGCATTTTCCCGAGGGCGTCATTTTCTGCGTATTTTGACCGTAATATAACACTGACGGGGTGTGTGGGATCGTGAATCATTTTCCACAATAGTTTACCTCCCAGCACTGTGTTAACAAGGGAGGGGTCGCGTATTTGCAAACCACCCTCAGCAATCAGCCTCTTAACCATATCCCAGTTTACTAAATGCATTTTTTTTTCATTTCCTTTCCCACCTTGCCATAAGAAGTCCCTAAGAAGAGTAGAGATCTGTTCCATTACATTTTTGGGAGCCAAAAGAAAGGTTGCCTGATAAATAGGAAGGGCTGACATCTGAGATTTGATTAGAATGGTTTTGCCACCTTTTGTTAACCAATAGCCTCCCCAAGCTATGATTTTAGATTTGATTTTGCTGATGATGTCATTCCAGAGGGACCTATTATTCACACCTGAAGATATGGGAAGACCAAGATACCTGAAACTGTCCCATTGATCATGTCCTTTGAACCCAAGAATCCTGGATATGTTAGCAATCTCTTGCTGATCAATATTCCAGCTAAAAATTTCACTTTTACTCTCATTAACAAGAGCACCAGACACCCTGCAATAGCTTCTCAGCATAGAGTCGAAGGCTTTCGCAATTATGGTGGAAGCACCTCCAAGGAGCAGGGAATCATCCGCAAAGAGAGCATGATTTAGGGGGCAGATACATTTGAAGGTTTGAGACCTAGAAGGGAGCCAACGAATCTTTCAGCTGCTAATTTTCTACTGTGGGAGTCCGCCATGAGGATGTACAGGAAGGGAGAGAGAGGGCATCCCTGCCGGATACCTCTCCGCGCTTGAAAGAAATTGGTTGGGCGGCCGTTGATAAGGGGAGAAATCCACGGGAATTCAATACATGCTTTTATGAGCTGAACAAAATGCTGAGAGAAACCAAAAGAGAGCAAAACTTTGCAAAAGGAACAAGCAGTTAACTCTATCGAAAGCGTTCACCATATCAAGTTTAATCAACATACCTTTCTCCCCTTGTTGTTTGCTTGAATGAATGGTCTCCTGTACTTGAATAACGTTGTCCATGATGTACCTGCCTTCCACAAATCCGCCTTGAGAACTGGAGATCAGTCTTTTGAGCAGAGGCTTTATTCGGTTTGCTAGGAGTTTGGCTATAATTTTGTAAGATACATTACACAGCGAAATAGGCCTAAATCTTGCAAATGATTCAGGGTTGGTTTCCTTAGGTATTAAAGCTAGGTAGATGGAATTGGTTCCTCCTCCTATCTTAGCTTTTTTCACGAAGCCTCTTATCATTTTAAGGAGATCAACTTTGATAACTTCCCAACAGGATTTATAAAAATGGATTGTAAATCCGTCAGGCTGAGGGGCCTTATCAGCTTCCATGGACCAAATTACATTGATAATTTCCTCCTTAGAAACTGGGCTACAAAGAGCTGAATTTTCTCCAGGGTTGACGAGGAGAGGGATGTTAGAGAGGAAGTCAACAACTTCCTCTTCATTGCCTTGGTTTCCATCATTGTATAAATTCCTGAAATGAGTTTCAGCATCGCCTTTAACCTGGTTGAAACCTTTGCAGACTTGGCCTTCCGAAGTTTTGATTTCAGCTATATGATTCCGGGACAGTCTAGCTCTGTAATGTCGATGGAAAAAAGAGGTGTTCCGATCACCTGCCTTTAACCATAGACTTCTATATTTTAGCCTCCAATATTCTTCTTCAGCTCGAAAGGATTGATAGGTGGATCGTTGAGCTTTTACTTCCTTGTCTAAGAGTTCTGTTGTAATGTATTTATTTTCCATTTCTGTTTACAGGGAGTGCAACCTCTGGACTACCTCTTTTCTTTGGTTGGTTGGAGTGGGATCTGGCTTTTTTATCCATTCCTTCAATGCATGTTTTGTGGCCTTCAGCTTTTGTTCCTAGATATAACTAGAGGATCCTGAGTAGGTTTTAGCCCAAGCAGCTTTCACAGTCTCCATGAAGCCCACTTTCTCAATCCAAAGAGGACTGAAGCGAAAAGGAATGGGACCCAGGTCTTCTTCATCTTCCAATAGAAGTTGTATTGGCTTGTGATCTGAAGTCAATTTGGGCAGAATTTTTGTGATGATGATCTTTTTATTCATCATAAGGGTGCTTTGAACCAGGAACCTATCCAGACGAGCACATATTGTAATTATCATACTTTTCCTTATATTAATACAATTCTGCTTTTTTTGTGCAAAAAAAGGATGCCCATCCGTGGCCAGCCTCGGGAAAAAATTGCATATGGAAATTATCTTTTATTAAGTGGATTGTATAGAAATTGACCACTAAAATTAACTCATCATATTTAATTAATTATAAATATTATGTTGATGATTAATCTCCAAAAAAACATAAATATTATTTGGAGGAAAATTTGTTATATTTTAGCAATTATATTATAATTTTTCTAAATCCATCACTTCTCTATTTAAAGTTAAATATTGCTTAAAAGTTCAAATTGCCATAACTATATTTGACACTTATTGTTATAAAATAAAATAAATCGTTGAAAAATTGGAAAATAAATTGCTATAATTAATTGTTATTAAGAGCAAAGGAATTTTCGCAAGGGCCAAAATGGTTATCCCTTCCATTACCATTTTCCCACATGTTTGATAATGTTGTCCTTGATATACATGCTACTTCCCTCAAAATTGTTGCACATTTCTCATAGATTGGCCTCATTAAACCCTGGAATTATTGACCTATTTGATCCTATACAGAATTCAGGGAGATCTTCCCCATTGGTTCCTTCGACGGGGCTTTAGTGGATGGGTCTTGTGGCTATGGTGCAGTTATATCCATTTCATCCTCCTGGAGCTATAATTTTTATTGGTATGCAAGTTTGGGGACTAACACGAGGGCTAAACTATTGGCCTTATGGGGTACACTCTGATGTGCTCTGTGGCCTGCATTGGAGGAAATATTTGTCACTGGAGATTTGAAGGCAACTATTGATTCGGCCTTGGGTAAATCCTCTCTGGTTGTCTCGTCTCTCCACCACTAGTGGGATTAGATCTCCTCTATGCAAACATGTTTTCTCTCCATCTCCTTTTGCCATATTTACATGGAGCAAAATTTCTGGGCAGATCAGCTCTCGCATCGTGGCTTAGCTACCCAACCTAGACTGATCCACTTTGAATGCTTAGCTCAAGATTCTATTGTTGGCTCTAGTGCCTTCCCCTATGCTTGAGGTTCCTTTTTCATTTTCCTGAGAGGTTTTTCTAGTCCTTTTCGTTTTGAAAATTGGTCATTTCAGGCTACACTGGTTGCTCCCTTGTTTTTGCAATGGGAGTGCTCTGTTTTTTTCCTGCTACAAATCTCTAATTTGCAATCACTGGCGATCCTTTCTACTTGTAGATATTGTAGTTTTTTTCACTATTCATTTGTAACAGATTATATTAATATATGAATTGTTGTTTTCTTCTTCTAAAAAAAAAGGTCAAAATAGATTGGTGTGTGGAAATAGTTAATCTGAAAACATGAACCATTTGGAAGCCTAATTCGATGTGTACGAAGCACATAACCTGTCACCGCTAGTCAACAAGACAACATTTGAATTATTGGATTGAGTTTATGATTTATTGACCCAAATCTATTACGACTATTTAAGACAAATTCAAATCTGTACCTTGGCCGTGATTTATGAAATAGTGAAATTCAAACTTTAATTAGAGTGAAGTTGTGATCTAATGTTTTATATCATTTCTTTCTTTCTTCATATTTTTTTAAAGTCAGAGTATTCATATTACTTTCAAAAATACCTACCTACCTATGGTTTTGTGTGTGGTTTTCATACATGGTTTTGGGCATGATGGGTTTCTATTCATGTTATTTTGTAGATTCAGTCAAGGGAACTATGGTTATGTTCTAATCTAGGGTTAATTGATTGAGGCTTATGGATGCTTTGGCATGTATATATATGTATTGTAACATTGAATGGAATATAATGAAAAAGTCAATCTGGTAGTCCCGGTTTTGGGATCCATGGGAAAATCTCTATGTATATATGTTTTATGTTTTATGCCCTCACCATTGTTTATCTTCTATTTTTAGAATTCGTATGCAAGTAATTTCTATACGAGGTTAAAACCTACATTTGGTATCAAAGTTGTTTTGGCTTCAAGGGACACCTTTGCTACTTAGGGGTTTTTCTCAGGCCTATGGTAGATCCTGTTCAGTGGGAGATCTACGGTATTGATTCTTGTGGTGAAATAAGATGGCAAGAAGTTGAAAGATAGAGATCGAGAAATTTAATGGTAAGAGTTTTGAGTTGCGGAAATTCAAGATGGAGGATCTGCTAGTGGATAAAGATCAGTGGATCATGGTAGATCCGAGTACTAAACCAATGAGAATGTCAACTGAAGACTGAGCAAAGTTAGAGCGGAAGACAAAGAGCACAATATGATTGTATATCTTGGATTCAATATTGTTGAATGTATCAGGGAAAGCTTTAGTGAAGGGTTTGTGGGACATGTTAGGGACTTTGTATCAATGTAAGTCTCTGGTGAATAAACTTTTCCTACACAAAAAATTGTATAACCCGAGGATGAAAGATGGAGACTCAGTGACAGAGCATCTGAACAACTTTAATACTATGGTAAGCCAATTTTTATCTATTAATATAAATAGTTCAAATGAAGATAATTACATTAGTTTGTTGTGTTCTCTACCAGATTCGTGGGATAGTCTGGTTGTTGCAATAGGTAGCAATGCAACTGCCTTTCACTTTGATGAAATAGTCTCATCCTTGCTATCGGAGGAGATGAGACGAAAAAATAAGGATGGTCATAATGGTGATGCCTTGCTTGTACAAGGATAGTGCCAGAACAAAAACAAAAATAAATCCTCGAGTGCGAGATCTAAATCTAAAGGGAGATCTAAATCTCTAGGAAAACGTGTAAATGTGTGCTGGAAATATGGAAAGGAAGGGCACTTCAAAAAGGACTGTAGATCTAAATCTCATGAGAAAGAAAAGGGATATGATGATGCTCCTTCTGTAGAGGTGAAAACCACCTCAAATGAAGGTGGGGATGTGTACTTGGATTATTCTTCAAGTACACATGTAGATCATGATTCATGGTTAATTGACTTAGGTGCATCCTATCACTTCACTCCCCACAGGGAGTGTTTCTGCAAGTATGATAAATATGATGGTGGTGATGTCTTCATAGGGGATGATAGGAAGGCTAGAATTGTTGGTAGTAGAAAAGTCAAGTTGAAGTTGCAAGGTGGAAGGATTAGAACACTTCTGAGTGTTCTGCATATTCCTTCATTGGCGAGAAATCTTATTTTTGTAAGAAAGTTGGATGATACAGGTGTAAAAATAGTGTTTGAGAAAGATACTTGCAATATGGTTCAGGAAGCACTGGTATTGATGCGGGGAGTTCATATTAGAACTCTGTACAAGCGTCAGGGCACCACTGTTATTGATGGGTGCAATAGTTCTGTGGTCCTGAAAGTGGAGCAGAAAATCTAGTGGTCTCTAGAGAAAAGACCATGCTATGGCATTAAAGGCTCGGACATATTGGATAGAACATCCTTCGAATACTTCATGGTAATGGTATGGTAGAAGGTATGTCTAATTTCTCTTTGGATTTTGATTTCTGTGAAAATTATGTGTATGGAAAGAAGAATCTGGTGAGTTTCCCTCTCATGCTAAGAGGGCGAAACATATATTAGAGCTTGTGCATAATGAATCTTTGGACATGTGTCAGTTCCATCACTCGGTAATTCTATGTACTATGTATAATTTATAGATGACTTCTTAAGGAATACATGGATATATTTCCTCAAGAAGAAATCTAAAGACTTTGAAAGTTTTAAAGAAGGAGATTGATTATAGAATGTAAGGAGACAAGCTATGAAGCATCGCATTGAAGACACACACATGAGAGTTGCCAACAACTCACAAAAAGTTATATATGAGTTTCTCATTGACTCTTTGATTGAAAGATTCCCAAATTTTCATTTTTTTAATGCATAAAATTGTTTAGTCCTTCTTATTCTTTAGAAGGGCACCGTAGTCGTGAGAAAAATTCAGAGCATTGGATTTTTAAACTTTTCGAATATCTACAGCATACCATATTAGAGGATGTTGGTTTTGTTCCTTTATTACTTTTGTTGATTCATTAGATTAAAACTGCCACGTTGGCTCTTGAAGTAACTATAAGTACATTGTCTAGATGGTTTCTAAGAAAAAAAGCATTTACAGAAGGTACAACTTATCTTTCAAAATTTCTAAGTGATTCTCAATATGGATATATTGAATTAAAGTTGAAGGGATAGTTATAGATATACATGTGTTACTATATATCTCTGTTTCAACTATGGATACTAATTATAATGATATAAGGAGATAAACTATGTGGCCTCACATTGAAGACACACCAGAGAGTTGCCAATAACTCAAAAACATTATATTCAGAGTCTTGCATAGAGTCTTTGAATGAAATATTCCCAAATATTCATCTTTGAAATGCAACAAAATTGTTCAATCCTTGTTATTATCCAAAAGATCATCATAGTCCTGAGAAAAATTCAAAGCATTGTTGCATTTTTAAAATATAAAAAATTGTTGGATTTTTTCATTTGTTTGATGTTAAAGATTGAAAAAGAAAGTTGCACCCATTTGTTGATTCATTAAATGTATTTTTTGATGGTTTCATAATGAGGGAAGCGTGGAAGGTTCTTCACAACAAAAAAAATGACACAAAACTTATCCTCATATTATGAACTTATGGCAAGCTATACTCACTATTCCCACAAGTACAAAAGGGGATTTTCTAGATCAAGGGCACCATAAAATAAAGACTAGGACTAGATACACTAGATGCATTAATGAGAATATCTCTCAATGGGCCCAAATTATCTAATGTGAATTGGAGTGTAGTATATGGGATATGGAGAGAGACAAAATCAAAAAGAGTTCCTAAGCTTTGAGAGTTAGGATGTTAGTCTTATTTAACTTTTGCAACAAATTTTGTTTATTTTGTAACACTGATTAATGTGTATGGAGTCTTATGGAGTATGTTGTGAAGGATTCAAGACAATGGGATTTTTAGTATGCTGAATTTTTGATGAGGTTTTTATAAATATTTAATGCATATGAGAAGGTTTGACTTATAATTAAGTATAATTGCAATTTGAAATTGAAGAACATTGGTCATAAAGAGAATGAACATAAAGAGAAAGATGTAACCATGTTAGTTTGAATCTTTGTCATCTTTTTCAACTATATTAGATACATAAAATAAGTATCTCATAACTAATATTATATATATATATATATATATATATATATATATATAGATATATATATTCAAAGTTTTGAATTTTTTTGTGGAATTTTTGGTTATTGGTGATGGGAAAATTGCAATTGCAATTGTAATGATCCCTTAAATGGACAAGCGTTTTGTTTTTTATAAATAATAATAATTTTGATTCTTTAAATATAAAAATAAAAGATAGTTTTACTAATTGAAGATTGTTGTATTTATTTTTTATTTTTTAAATAAATAATTCTAACCATTTTTTATTTAATTTTTTTCATATTTTTCATTTTACTATACTAAAAAAAAGGTTGCTTGTTGTTTTATGCTGTTCACTGAAATGTTACAAGTAAAAATGAAGATAAAAATAGTTTTACTAAGAAATTGAGATTGTTGTATTTATTTTTTATTTTTTTAATAAATAAATCTAACATTTTTTATTTTATCTTTTTCATACTTTTTCATTTTAGTTGCTTGTTGTTTCATGCTGTTAACTAAATGTTATAAGTAGAAATGCCTTCAATTTTGAATTCACATTAATAATGTAAAACTTGCATTTAAGTAAAATGCTTTTTTCTGTAAAATCTTGATGGAGTGATAGCATTTTAAAAGCAAATTTGGACATTATCAATTTAATATGTACTATGTAATATTTACACGTAGTTTATTTTGATAATACAAGTGATGGGATTTTGATTAGATTATTAATGTTTTTCCAATTCAAATTTTCGATTTTATATATATATATAAATTAAAATGGTTAATCCTGGAAAACGAATAAATGCTATCCATTTTTCAATTTAGTATACAAAATAAATTTGAAATTTCAAACTATGTGGAGAGTATAGAGAGAATCAAAAGTGTAACTACCAGAAATACATACAGATGCTCTCACTGCCGTGCATTCGAGGTGCACGCCAACGCTCTCAACTGTTTCATAGCTTAACTATTGACTTGATTTCTTAGGGCTGCAACAGATTCGTAAGTTGTAACAGGAAGATCTTCACGAGGCTGCATCTTTCTTTTGCTCGAGATAATGAGGTTGATGCTTGCTTCAACTGTCTGAGTGTCAGCCTTATTTATTCTGAAATCCGGTTGAGTTTTCAGGTTCAGAATGTGGGGTGACATTAAAGTTCAAAAAATTTTGTTGTGAAATTTCTTCCACGATCTTCATCTTTTACTGGATGTAAACAGCTCTGGTTCGAACATCAACAAATCTGTAATGATTTCACAAAGCAATCAATCATGAAATCGATTCTGGTGCTTCAGGTCATGATTTTCATGTTCTCCGCTAGTTCTAGTGGAACCTTGGAGGATTCCACTGCGAGGTTCATGCATGGTGCTTTTAGGTGCTCCCTGGAATCAGGTTGGGCGTTGTTTCATTGTATAAATACAAAAGAATTAACATGGGCCTCCATATTCTTAATATCTATACTTGGATTGAACGCATATCAATTATAGAGTTCAATCACCCATTGAGAGCTTCTACTCCATAACACTTCATTGCTCGATATCTGAATCCAAAAAGACCATGCGCCGTTTCCATCTGGCTGGCAAACGAGAATAAGAAATAGAACAACATCTTATGTTCACTTCACTTGGCAAACGAGAATATATTCAAAATATACCATTGGAATAAACCAGATATATTAATATCAAAGGAAAATGCACAGAAGAAATAGAACAACATCTTTATAAAAACAGTTCAGTTCAGTTGGTTCTAGCCTGATATTGTCAAAATATTCAAAATCTATCACTGGAATATATTCAAAATATACCATTGGAATAAAGCAGATATATTAATATCAAAGGAAAATGCACAGAAGATAACCAAACGATATGCTAACGGCAGAGCTACTGCAACGATGGATTGATAGTACATACCAAGGATTTTCACTAGCTTTATTATAACAAGCATTTGAAACCTTGAGAAAAAGTATCGTTGTCCCTGTGCCCAACTGAGGGTTGATTTGATAAACAACGTTGAATAAGTTGTCAGTGCGATGGCCAATAAAATGAAGTTGAGAATGATCATATCTCGCCTTGATTTTGGGGAGAAACCTTGCAAATATTGATGCTGAATCTGCAAATAAACTGATCAGACGCAAGATGGGGTATCGTGATTCATGTATGGCTTTACATAAAGAGCTTTATTTATGGACATCCAATGTACTCACCTATCAAAAACAAACCAAACACCGATTATAATTGGTCCATCGTTGAATACAACATAGCTTGAAATACAGCAACATAGTTCCAACATTGTTTAGTTCCTTTGGCAAGTTTGCTCCTAACAAAGTACACATCACAACACATTACATATCACACTTTCCAATTATATATTTTTTTCTTGATTGGATGAGGGTTCTGATTTAAGAAGGTCCTTGACTGCTTCTAGTTTAGAGGGGTTCCCTAGTCCTCTGCAATTCCAAGAGACAAGCTTCATTATTTACTTGAAGGTGGGATGGGACCTCCCTTGGAAGGTCTCGGTTTGGTATTTCGTCCAATGGATATTTCTATTGTGGCCTGAATTCCTTGAGTTTTGAGTCTTTTGGCCTCTTCTTCTCTCATTTCTTTGCGGGATTTCCTTCTAACTCTTTTAGAGGGTCGCTCATAGGTTTCATCCTCTGATGATCCTAAGCTTTCTATTGCTTTTTTCCTTGTGACTTCTGCGTATGAGGGATTGGATGGACTACCCTGGGTGACGTCGGTCTGCATTGCTTTCTCTCCTTCTTTGCTTGGGGGGAGCTTTCTACCTGCACTGGGTTTTCCTATTCAGAGGCTGTTGGGTTGATCTGAGTGCTTGTTGTCCCTTTTGTGTTTGCTTCGTCTTCCTGATTGGGCTTTGAACTGCTTGGAATCCCTGTTGTATTTCCTTTGTCGGCACCTTTTTTTGGATGTGTTGTTTTCTGGACTAGAGTCCATTGATCCCCATTTTGTTTGTCTGATTGCTCTTCGGCCTTTTTCTTGCAGTGCTTGGCAAAGTGTCCGTGCCCATGACAGTGTCTATATTTGAAGGGGAGTTGTTCGTAGTCTAGTTCCTGGACATGCGTACATCCAACGACAGTGAGCTTGATTGCTTCCGGTAACCCCTCCTCTAGGTCAACTTCAATGCATATGCGAGTGCATGAGTATTGATCTTTCTTGCTGCTTTGTTTATGTATTTACCCAGTGCATTTCTGATGTTCTCAAGGGATTTTTGGTTCCAGCAGTGGAGTGGCAGATGGGGGAGCCTCACCCAAATCGGGACAGCAGAAGGGACATCCTGGGAGGGGTCAAAGTCTGGGGACCATTTGTTCATATACAATCCCTGTGATCCCATGAAGTATGGGCCATTTCTGAATATTAAGCTTCTGTCTTCCAGGCTTTCGAACACAAAGACAAAGAATCTTTTGCCTACAAAGTAGCTTTTGACTCCCTCTTTGATTAGAGGGTTCCAATTTCTTTGAGTCCAGTCTTCTACTGACTTAAGACAAGGCCAGAGGCTCGTAAACTAGCGAATGAGGCCTCTCTCTGCCAAGTTCAGAGCTGCTTTGCACGTCTCTTCTTCAGGAAGGGCCACTAAGGGAATCGTTTCCATCTTCTTAATGAACTTCTGTTGAGACGCCGATGGAACTCACTTCAGACCTGCTTCAACCATTGCACGGAACACTATAACCTCAGAAGGCGAGATGGAAGAGCCCCCGCTGGTATCCATGTTCGCAGAGGTGCCACAGGGCTGAGCGCAGGGGCGCAACAGCCACAAGGGCGCGCAAGGAGGCTCCCTGCAAACCGAAGTCAAGAGCGGAGCCCTCTGTAGCAGCCAGAGGGCCAAGACGGCCTGCGGTCTCAAGCGACCAGGTGCAGGGCGTCGGCTAGGTTAAACCCTTGCGGATCAAACCAGAGCGATCCTCTTCTTACCTTTCTTACTCTTCCTTCTTCTTTGCAATTCGAGCTCCACTTTGAAAACATTAATATGGGTGGAAAAAATATAGTTATCCAATATTAATCAAGTAAATAAAAATGAGTTTGAAACCCTTATTTGTTTGACCATCTCCCAAGTGGCTTCATCTAGTCCAAGGTGCCTCCACTACACCTTGACCTACTTGATTACTCAATTCTAGAGTACAATTTGTTTTTGATCTAGAATGCACAAGGGGTATAGCTAGAATCATCACTCAGATTCCACCTATATCACAAACCAATAAACAACATGATTAACATCATGTACATATCTTTTATGTAAATATATATGGAAAACATCATGAGCCTTAACGTTGGGAGGTAAGGCCAATCTGTAGGCCACTGGCCCCACTCTTTCTAAAATATGAAATGGCCCACAAAAACTATGGTTCCATCTTCACACAAGATCCAATATTTAATGAATTTCCTTTTAATCTGATGCGAAGGTAAACACATTCCCTCAATTGAAATTTATTGTGCATTCTTCTCTGATCTGAATAACTCTTCTTCCTATCATGAGTTATCTTCAATTATTGCCTGATAACAACTAATTCCTATTTTGTTTCCTTCAACATATTTGGATTTATATGCACTCTATTCATTGGATCATTCCAACTAATCAATGTATTTCATTTCCTGCATAAAGAGCCTCGAATGGAATCATTCTCAATGACTCTTGGTACCGATTATTATAGGTGAACTCTACCAAAAGTAGAAGTTCTCCTAACCTCCTTGGCCGATACATGACATACATTCTCAACATGAATTCCAAAACTTTCTTAACTCTTCCAGTCTATCGACCATCTGCCTGATGATGGTATGTTGTACTGAAGGCTAACTCCATCCCAAAACTAGCAAACAATGCCTTCCAAAACTAGGAGGTGAACTTAACATCCCTGTTTGAGATAATCATCTTGGGCACATCTGAATTATCACAATTTCCCTTATGAAAATATGAGCAATATCAATTGCCTTATCAGTTGATTTAATAGCTAAAAATGAGCCACTGTGCTCATTTTATCTACTACCACCATGATAACATCATGCTTCTAGCTATTCTTGGAAACCCAATGATGAATTCCATTGAAATGACTTCCCACTTCCATTCAGGAATGGGGACTAATTGTAGAAATCCTGCTAGATTTCTACATTACACCTTTTTTTGCTAGCACTCCAGGAATTTGGCAAAATGTTCGACCAGATCGTTTTTAATTCTTGGAAAATAATATAACTTTTTCATAACTATTATCATTTTTTGATAACCAGGATGACCATAATATGGTATTTTATGAACTGATCAGATGAGCTTCTTCAAGTGACCCACATAAGTTATATACCACCTACCTTTGGACTTAAACAATCCATACTTGGTGAGAGAGACGTTATTACTCATTGTTCCTTCTAGCTCTTGCAAGCATTATTTTATTTGTTGGTAATGCTCATCTCACTGCATAGCCTCTAATATTTTCTTGGATGTTAGCTTCAAAAGTAATTATGACTGCCACATGAGCTACTTGTAGCCTTCTACTGAGTGCATAAACTACCCTATTTTCCTTTCCTTTGATGTTTTTTATTTCAAAATAAAACTCACTAATAAAGGCTATCTATTTAGCTTGAGCTGCATTCAACTTTGGTTGCTCAAACATATACTTCAAAACTCCATAACCTGACATTAATACAATTTTTCTTCCAAGGAGGTAATGCTTCCACGTATATAGTGTATGGAATATTGCTTCCAACTCTAAATCACGAGTAACATGATTTCACTCATCCTCATTTAACTTTCTAGACTCATAGCAAATCACTTTCCCTTCTTGCATCAAGTCTCCACCAAGTCCCTCCTTGTAAGTATCCATGCACATCAGAAAATCATTATCTAGATTTGTTATCCTCAATATTGGTGCATGTGTGAGCAAATATTTCAATTGCTTAAAGTTGGCTTGACATTCCAGTGTCCACTGGAATCTAATTCCTTTTCTTTGCAACACTATGATTGGATGCCAAATCTTTGAGAAGTTATAAATAAACCTCCAATAGTACCCCACCAAACCCATAAAGGATCTGAATTTTGTCATATTCTGAGGAGTAGGCTACCCTATAATGGCCTTGATATTTTTTTGGATCTACCACAACTCCTTCATTGGAAACAGTATGTCCCAAATATTGAATCTGTGATTGGAAGAAGTCACATTTTCTGAGTTTGGACTAGATATTGTGCTCTCTACTCTTCCTTGGTTTTGAAATAAACCAGTATATCATCCAAAAATACCAGCATGAACTTGTCTAAGTATGGAATTAAAACAATTCTCATTAAACACATGAATGTAACTTGGGCATTTGAAATCCCAAACAAAATAACTACAAATTTTTAATGCCCATACTTGGTTCTAAATGTTGTTTTATGAATACTTCATCTTGATGCATACCTGATGGTACCCAAATCTCAAATCGATCTTTGAGAAGACCATGACTCCTCTCAATTGTTCAAACGGATCATCAAACCTCACAAGAGGATATCTATTCTTGATTGTGGTTTTATTAAGTTTTCCATAATCAATACATAACTTCAATGTGCTATCCTTCTTGAAAAATAATATAGGTGCTCCCTTGGGAGATATGCTAGGTCTAATATTTCCTTTGTCCAACATCTCTTTCAATTTTATTTTAGCTCTACTAATTTTGGTGTACTCATTCGATATGGAGCTTTGGATACTACCATTGATCCTGACAATAATTCAATTGAAAATTTAATTCCCCTCCTTGGCAGCAGTAATGGCATCTCCTCAAGGAACACATCACTTAATTATTTTAGTATTGGGTGTTCTTCCATTCCATTTTTATTACCCCCTATTCACTGGTCACTTGAATAACATACAACTTATACCCCTTCATGCTACACTACTTTAATCATAGTACTATTATTTGCTCAACTGTCATTGATTTTAGTTTCCCCTACAGTATCACTTTTTCCCCCATGTCACTGACCCATTCGATTGACTTGATGGAGAAATTTATTTTTGTCTTATGCCTTGCCAGCTAGTCCATTCCGATTAGTATGCTATATGAACCTAATGGTAGTAGGTTCATATCAACTAACATGGGCTTGTTTTCCATTATAACTCGACATGACTTCACCACATTTTCAACATGTTTCATAGTCTTGGTGGCTAACTGAAACAACCAAGAACTCTCATGTGTTATGTTATGCAACACACACCTCTCTAGAACTTGTGGACTTACATAAATACAATTCAATCTAGGGCCAATCAAGAATGAAATAGACTGGTTATTGACCATAACTTCCATTTCAACCATTGAGGCTTGGTGATTGGCTTGCATTTGGTCCAATGTAACATAAATACACAGTGTGCTCCTAGCCACATAATTTATTATCTCCGCTTACTGCACGTTATACAGTCTCAGGCTATTCTTCTTTTGTTGAGGACAATCTCTCTTCCTGTGGTTTTCTTGACAATTCCTTCATAGGATATCCTTTAAAAATTATTATTTCCTCTCGTATAATATGAGAGAACTGGTCCCTACCAATAGTATTGGATATTTGCTAGAACTTTCCCTTGATGGGAGTGGAAAATTTCACATTCTTTTCCCTAGGTTGTTGTCTTACAACTTTCTACCCTTTTCCTTTAAAGATGGACTGTCCTTTTCCTTTCCAATCAGTGCAGGACTCAACCCTATGCTTGGAATGTTCATAACAATGCTTCATCTTTTTGATAACATCTAACATCTTCCAAGTTTTTAGGGTCATCAAATTCTATTCTATCCCTGAATTCCTATGGAAGCCAACTGAGGTACCTTTCAATATTCGTATTCTCTTCCTTGATGTAAGGAACATACCTCAGTAGCTCCAAAAACTTGGTTGTATATTTATCAGCTGAAAATTTTCCCTACTTGTGCTCCTAAAATTCTTTGGCCTTGTTGTCATAGTACATCTCAGATAGGTACTTTTCCTTGAAATACCTTTCAAATATCCTCTAGGATAATTCTTTCTCTCTGATATCCTTTACATTCCTCAAATCTACCCACCAAATATTAACCTTGCCCTTTAGTTTCAAGATGGATACTCTTGCTTTCATATTTTCAAAGTAATCATGAAATTTGAAATATTTCTGTTAGGTAAACTTGACTCAGGATAGAGTCAAAAGTTGACCAGGTTAAATAGTGATGGTTTTGGGGCACATGGTATTGTGCACCCATGGTATTCTGCCCGTGGTATTATATGTAATGGAGCCTATAAAAGGCTGGAAGGACTTCATTGTAATGCAAAGGGCCTGGAGGTGAGCGGTGAAGGCTCACTTGGCCGTATTGGCTAGGGTTTTGGCCAAGGATAATGAAATTAATTATGATTTGGTTTTTCCCCGGATTTGGGGTTTTCTGAGATAAACATGTGTGTTTATGTGTTTATGGTTGCTAGTGGTTATTTTTATATTTGTTTCTCTGAATAATTCTCCGTAATTAATTTATGTTCTTGGGTAAATTTCTTAACAATTGGTATCAGAGCCATGGTTGAGGGTTTGGGCTTCCAATGTACGCCTTTAGTGAAGGATTTATTTTAGCCCAATGGAAATGGTGTTGCAGAGAGCAGTCCTGTAACAGAGCCATGGCTGATTTCATTCAAGGAGTAGAGCAACTTCGTTTCTGATTTGAAGGAATCAGAGAGGAAAGCATTGCAGGAGTTGAAATGCCAGATCAAGGAAGCAATCACGAAAAATGAATTCAGCGAGCATGAAAACGAGAAATCCGATGGGATCAAGAATTGAACCCATCACCTATTGAGAGAGGATGGATCAAAATCACAGCAGCAGTAAAGAAAAATAAAAAAAATTAATGAAGTCAAAATTATTACATGTAAATGGGCATACTACTGTAAGACTTGGTAAGGCATGTGTACCCCTCGGTGATCACTGGAAAAGTTTGGGTTAGACCTAGGTGATAGGGGGGATTTCGGGTTAACAATACCCGGTAAAAACTCTGAGGGGGGTAAGAGCTAGAGTGAGCGACATTGTCTCACTTAGCAGGTTTGGCTGGAGTTAGTCAAGGAA